>CANYBF013235294.1:0-12735 GCA_948192965.1 Dalechampia spathulata | reverse complement strand
CACTTGAATATTTATTATGGTTGGAATTTTATCATATTTTAAGATAGACATGCTAAATAATTCATACATATATGACATGAAATACAAATGAAATATATATGCTATTTTGAAATATATGTGTGAGCGCCGGTTTCTGCCGGGGCCTAGAGTGAGGCTTGCAAAAGTCACAGACCGGGGACCGCACTTGGAACGAAAGCGCAGTCTTCCTAAGGGGTTCCCTTAAGGAATTATACAGACTCAAAAGATTTGCAAGGGAGTCACCACCGGATGGTTCCAGATTGGTCCAACCGACCCATAGCATGAGTGCTAGTTAAACCCTTCAGAGATTGGGTTCGGGTGGTGGAGATCTATTCTATGGGTTTCCAAAATCAATTTTACCATTATAGTCGGGATTAATTATCCTAAGCAAGCAAGCATGCGAGCATAATTGTAAGCACACAGCACATCATGTGGATTGGCATTGCAAGGTTGCACGTAAAATGACATATAAAGCTATATGGCATTTAGATGGCATAACATATGCATGACATGTGATATAGCGATAAAAGTAACATGGCATATGCATGTCATGTGAGTGTGAATGACATATCATATGCATGATATGGTAACCTAATATGTAAGCACATATTATGGTAAATAGCGTATTACGTTATACGTCGAGGTTTTAGGGATTGTTTTAGCATTGGGCGTATAGCGTATGCATGAGGTATGACATGGCATATGTATGACATGTGAGATGAATGATCATTTCATATGCATGATATGTGAAATGATGCGTGACATGGCATATACATGGCATGTATAGTAGAATGTGCTTGTGTCATGTGACATGGCATTTGAAATGATGTATCATATGCATGACATGGTATAATGCATGGCATACCATATGCATGGCATGTCAAAATGATGTATGTCATGGCATATGCATGACATGACATAATGTATAGCATACCATATGCATGGCATGTTAAATGGATGACATACTGTATGTATAGCATGTGAAAATGATGTATGTCATGGCATATGCATGACATGACATAATGTATAGCATATCATGTGCATGGCTTGTTAAATGGATGACATACTATATGCATAGCATGTGAAATGAATAATATACTGTATGTATGGCATGTTAAATGAATGACACACTATATGCATAGCGTGTGAGATGATGAATGGCATGGCATAGTGTGCAACATACCATATGCATGGCATTTTAAATGACGTATGGCATGACATATGCATGACATGGCATAGTGGTGCGTATGTGAATGTGTATTCAATCATAGTATATGTATGGCATACAACATGTCATGCATTATGGTATTTAACGTGGCATGGCATGACATATATATATGCATAATAAGGCGTATCAATTGATTGAGCGTATTGGATTGCGTATTGGCGTATTGGCATATTTATACATATATGCATACGAAATATAGTATGTTATGGCATATGGTATATGCATGGCATGGCATAGTAGTGTGTGCATATGTCATGTGACATGGCATGTGACATGAATGACATAAATATTTAGGCAAATATAAATCATCCATAATCAAAAATAATAAAGGCCGGAGAAAGGGAATCGAGGAAATTAGGGGATACATACAGGAAATACGGGGGTTATTACAGACCGAATAATAAATCCTATCCTATTACAAAAATTCCTTGCATACATAATTTCCTGGGGTATTAAGTAATACCCCTTTTTCCCCTCAAATTGCACGATCCAAAATGCGCGAATGGATTAATATGCAAAATAAACAAATAAAATTCATTAGTAGCAAATGAATTTTTGATTTAATTGACTAGTCCAATGCCATTTAAAAGTATGAACCAAGAGTCAAAATCCAGCAATTATTAGGCGATAATTTAAATAATAAACATGAGCGGAATCATGAAAATTCATTTTAATAAAAATAATTTTAGGCAAAATTATTTTATTTGATCATGGAAAAATTAATTGAGAGTGCTAACATCACTTGGAATATTTTGGAGATAGCCCCTCAACCAATTAAAATCCAATCCTATCAAAAATTGCATTTATACGAGTAAAAATAGCATTTAATCGTAAAAATTAATTTTGAGGCCAAAATTAATTATGTAAAAATTGTTTTATGATTATTCCAGAATACTTGAGTTACTGTGAAACTCAAATACCACTGGATACGTCAAAATACGATGAAAATATGGTCTGGAAATACATTTTTCTGGAAAAATGCGAGGGATGTGCGCCGTGCATCAGGCAATGTGCGCCACAGATAGACTGTGTGTGGTGCACATCCCATGATGTGTGACGTACATCAGAGGCCAATCTACAAGAAAATTAAATCTGTCACTACAGAAATGATCTACAGACAAAAATACGCAACTTTAATGAAGATAGTACCTCATTTTGAACACAAATTGGCCTTCGGTTTAGCAAACCAATCAATTAATTAAAATAAATGATTTTAAAGACAAAATCAAGTAGATCTAGACAATATTCGGTAGATCCAGAACCCCAATTGCATGGAGAAGCCACTGGAGTTGTTGGAAAAATCATATCGGAAAGCGGTTCGGGCGAAAACCAGGTTTTTCTATGAAAACTGAGACCTATGTGCGCTGCACATAGGCCAATGTGTGCTGCACATAGGCTATGTGTGGTGCATATGGGCACATGTGTGGCACACATGGTAGAGAAAACCGAAGAAAAATCAAAAAATTTTCAGCAGAAACCCTAGATCCGGCCCCGATCTAGGTAGATCGGACCCAAAAATGGATTTTTGCTCGGGGATTTGCATCCAAATCAAGAAAAATAATTTTAAAGTTAAAATTATTTGAAATCTGGCTAGTATTTGGCAGATCCAGGACATTTAAGGCATAAGAAGGACCTAAACATCACTGAAATAGCCAGATCGGGTGAAAAATCGAGTGAAAACGGGAGAAAAATAGCATTTTCTAGAAAATTTTAGGGTGATGTGCGTAGTACATGACCTCATGTATGCCACACATAGGCTGTGTGTGGTGCACATGAGGTGATGTGTGCAGCACATCCCTTGACAAATAGTAACAGAAACAAGAAAATTGAAGAAAAGAGGGAAATTTACCTTATTCCGGCCGAATTTTCTTCTTGATCTTGCTTCCTTCCGTGCTTAGGGAGCCTAACTAAGGTTAATTAGTCTCTAAATTCAAGTAATTTAATTAATTAAGGGCCTAATTAATTAAGTGGAAATTTTGGCAGAGTTTTTGGTGCCCTTAGAGAGCAAAAATTGGATCCATTTACAGAACCCCAAGCTCTATATTTATAGAGCAAAAATCGGGCATGGCAATTTTGTAATTTCTACCTAGATTTGAAAAGTTTAAACATAATGTACGCCACACATCATGTGATGTGCGCCCCACATTGTCAATGTGCTACGCACATCACCTTCTGACCCTTCGTGTGGGGCCCATTGTGGTTGCTTCGGGACGTGCGCCTTGAGCCTATAAGCGTTATTCGATGTGAGGAACAACTTTGTAGAAGAATTTTTTCCAAATTCGGTCCAGAGAAGGCTCCCGATCAAATGTCTTTACTATGTAACATGCGATGCACATCGCCCTATGTGCACCACACATTGCATTTTTACCCTAGGTGTGCCGACTCGTACGAGCAAAACTGGATGTTCGCCATATGTCAACTGAAGTGCAATCAACATTCTGAGAAACTTTACAGTTATAAGTTTTCTCAAATTCGGCCCCGAACATTGAGTTTCGGCTAATGGGCCCATTTTAGGGTTTGCAACCCTATTTCGGCCCAAAATGGCATTCGCCGTGCCAGAAGGTCATGTCTCGCGTAGATATTAGCAAAAATGTGTTCTGTATGCATAGAACACTTGAAATAGGCCAAGTCAAGTGGTGGGCCCACCAGTAAAAAAGGACCTAAAGCATGGTAAATAGCATACCAAGCGCTTTGCCTTAAGTAAGGCAGCAGGTAGGATGTGTTCTGTGCATACAGAATGTATCCAGATGAACTATAGTGGGAAGCGGGCCCCACTAGTGTTTAGCGGGCCCCACAGTGCGGTGAGCCTAGAAATGTGGCATTTGGGATGCCACAGAGTGTGCCTTGTGTAAGGCAGCAGCGGAATGTGCTCTGTAAGTACAGAATACACAAAATGGGCTAATTGGGGAAAGCGGACCCCACCTGTGTACTATTCATAGTGAATAGTGACCTAGGTTTGAGATGCAATATTTTGTATTCTGTGTATCCTACCATGCGTAGGCAGGCATGAAATGTATTCTGTAAGTACAGAATGTACAGAATATTCAGAATAGGCTAATAAGAGTAGTGGGCCCCATTAATACCCTAGGTGGGCCCTATAGCGTAGTGGGCCCAAAAGATGGCAGTTGCGATGCCAAGCAATGTGCTTTGCGTAAGGTAACTGGAAAATGTATTCTGTAAGTACAGAATACATAAAATGGGCTATCGGGGGTAGTGGGCCCGCTATTGCTTGGTGGGCCTCACTTGTGTACTATTCATGGTGAATAGTGTCAAGGGCCAAAAATGCAATATTTTATATTTCAAATGGTTTGCCTTGCGTAGGCAACTATGAAGGGTATTCTGCATGTACAGAACACTCAGAACAGCGAAAACAAGAGTGGCGGGTCCCGCCAGGCGCCATGTGAGGCTCTGATTTATTCTGTACACTAGAATACCTAAAGGAAGCCTACAAAGGCTTATGTGCATAATTGGGGTCGATATCCGGGATCAAAACCGAGCTGAATCAACAGAAACCCGAAATTGCACGAGTGTGAAAAGTTAGGGTCAACAGTTTGACCCCTGATCAGAATCATTTTGAGGCGACACACGTGCAAGTCTTCAAAATGCGATATGATCATAACATGACTTTTCATAGGGAGTAGGAAGCGTACCTGACTCATAGGGGTGCTCGCGTTGAGGCTTAAATCCCAGTTCTGCCACTGGGAGCTCGGTGCTCAGGCTGGAAGACCAATGCTGATATGATAATCCCAATTCTGCCAATGAGAGCCCGGTGCTCGGGCTAGATGACCAAGGCTGATCAATGGTTCGCAATGGGACTGATGGCAACATCGTGAGTTAATCATCTAGAGTTGGCATCCAGATGCCTATGCACTAGGATTTAGGAACCAAAGGCTTGGCTCTGTGATCACTGCTGGATCATGCGGTCAACTGCGGGACCTAGATGACCATCTGCTGGGTCTATTCTCGCGCCATCATGTAAATGTCAGATATCTCTGAAATGGCTTTTAGGATCCTCTGTTGGGTCTCTGACATTTCTGGTCGATGGTTTTGACCAGTAAATACCTCAGCTTCATAACTGGGAGCTCGGCGTTCAGGCTATTCTGATCAGGGTTGACCGGTGGTCACTGCGAGATCGATGGCTTCCTTACAAGTAATTCATATGAAGTCAGCATTCAGATACCTATGCATTAGGATTTTGATGTCAAGGGCTTTGACTTGGTGATCTCTGCTGGATCGAGTGGTTCTACAGCGGAACCAGAGGTGACCTTCTCCTGGGTCTGGGTGATCAATCGTCAGATCTCGTTCTCGCACCATCAAATAAGTTTTTTATGTCTCCAAAGTCTGCATTTGGGACCCTTTGTCGGAATGCAACACTGTCTGGCCAATGGCTTGACCAGAAGTCAAAGGCTTGACTATTTTTTATCATCTGCTGGATCAATTCCTTGTCTTTGCCAGACATAGGAAAACAATTTATCAGTGAAATTGGTATTGAAATGGTCCAGGACAAATACCTGAATTTTTGAGTATCAGTTTGCTACATTCTGACTGAATTTCTAGATTTTTCACACACTGTGGCTCGTGAAAATTGAGTTTGATGGAGCAATCGACCTCGAAAAATTTTGAAATTTTTGCCAGAGGCCTAATTCTTCATGTACATTTTAGTAGGGGTGGCGCATATTAGCATGCATGCACAGTGGCAGGCGCACATTAGCAAAAATTGTTATGTATGGTGCACGTTCCATAATGTGCTACGCACATCCCTTGAAAATTTTTAAATTTCCAAGTTCCAATTGGAAAATCAGTTCATTTTTTCCCCAAAACCCGATTTTCTCTCAATCTCTAAATTGAAAATTCAACGTTTTTGCAAAAATGGCAGGAATCAGGATGCAATCGACCCACCGGGACCCTGAATCCGTTCTGAGCTATACTTTAATCGAGCACACGACCCATCACAACTATTTTGAGGCTCGTTTTGATGACCCAATTGCAGAAACCTTCACCGTAGACTCCCATCGGTCCCGACCTCCTCCCGAGAAGGTGAGTTTTCAATGACTCAGCTCGGTTTTTTTGACTTTTTTGATGCGTTTTGGCTAATGTTAGGCTAGGATTTTATGCTAGGCTATTGCTAGGCTTGAGTATGCGCATTTTTTTCTAGACGGTTTGGCAAAAAATGGCCTTTTTGGAGCGGGTTTTGCCATGTGTGGCGCACATGACTCATGTATGGTGTACATGACTCATGTATGGCATACATGGGGTCATGTATGGCCCACATGATAGTGAGAAATGGCCTAAAACATGCGTTTTTTGATCGTTTTTTGAGGGATTATGCATTTTAGGCATGAATAGGTGCATTTAGGGTAGAGAGGAGGAGCTCTAAGCTTCTATGATCATTGTATTCACTCTATAATTTTAGTCTAAAAACTGACCTAAATTTTGTAATTTGCAGAGGGAGCGAACGATCGTTGGAACCGGCAGTATCAGGGGAATTAGTGAGTGGTATCCCTTATTGCCTTGAGAAATACGTGACAGAGTGGACCAGAGCTATTTTGGTTCGTACATTTCTTGCTTTGCTGGTGCAGAATAGAGGAGTAAAAGATTTGTTATTACTACCTTGATCGAGCGGTGGATGGATTCCACTCATACTTTTCATCTACCGGTGGGTGAGATTGCTATCACCCCAAGTATTTTTACCAGAATTATTGGGCTAAAGTGTGCTGGCTGCCTCTTCCATTTGATGCCAGGCTGACATCATCACGTTGGGCATATGACGCCAGATTTGTTCTGCTGGGTGTGTCCCCTAATGTGAGGGGTGGATACAATATTTCATATGACTGCCTTCGGGAGGTAGTGCTGGCAGAGAGAATGGGAAGGACCATCTCTGCAGAATAGTACACTCACAGCTTTCTGCTATATGCACTGGGGTGTACCTTATTCAATGATGCCAGAAACAACATTCATATGTCTGTGTTATGGGCCCTTCGCGATCTGGATGCTATCAGGCGATATGACTGGGGCAGTGCTGGTCTAGCTCACTTGATGCAGGGCTTGGATTTTTGTAGTCGGTATTGTAGAGACCGTTTTATTGGTTGTTGGTAAGTCATAGAGGTAAACAGAATTCTGTTGATTCTGTTATTGCAATATCTGTTTGAGTCTTGCTGACTGTGTATGTTGACCTTGCAGATCATGGAGTATGAATTCAGGCTACTGCCAGACCCTAAGGTCCCACAGGGATTACCACTTGGTTTTCCTCATTTACAAGCGTGGAGCGCACCACGTCAAAGACTTGATTATATGATGGATGAGCTGAGGGAACACCTCAACAATCTAACATAGGATCAGGTAAGAAGAAACAATTTAATCAACATTAAACTGTATTGAATTGGTTTGAGAAATACCTAGGCAGGTTCTTATTTTCTTGTCATTTTTGGAATAGGTGCGTCCTTATCCCTGAGACAATATGCATTCCAGGTAGGGATACATGTCCAGTTTGATGCGTAAGGATGAGCAACACATGTTGTTGGAAAGTCTCGAAGGTAGACTCTTCTATCTAGGAGAGCATGTGATAGATTAGCAGCTGGGGCCAGAGAGTCGTGTGGAGCCTGCTGCACCACCATGTGTGATGTTTTAGGCTTCATGTACTGATACAGACCTAGAGGTGATTACTGGGTTGACTGGTATGCCCAGGTGGGAGCATTTATCAGAGTCGCCAGTGGACTATCTGATCTTCATTCAGCTGAGGTTACTGGGGTGCGTGGAACTCTCTACATACCAAGGTCAGCATGACAGAGCTGGCAGATCTGAAGTCAGACCTGATATTCCTCGAGGCAGAGGTGGACGTCGAGGTTCGCCAACTGTTGGTAGTTCTTGAGGCAGCAGTGCCTCAAAAAGATCCTGCAATTTTAGAGGTGATACGGTTCCACCAGTGACGACGTCAGCCACTCCAGAGGTGCCCCCAGGATATGGACGTCCGACAGACTTTGTAGAGGGTGAGCTGATGTGGCCGCAGAGCCCTTTAATCTTTACCTATGATGCAACTGAGCGTCCTTATGAGACTTCCTTTCTAGTGCTAGCGAGGAATGAGATTGAGTTTGATCCTCCATATACGACCCATGTGAGTATGCTTGTTTTACCACACTTTGAATTTCAATGGTCTAACATGCATTTTGATCTTGCAGGTGCCTCGAGATGCCATAGCGGATGCTTCAAGGTTGCTGATAGGGTTGCGTCGCTACCATACGTCTGAGATGTTGGATGTCCATGTGGGTACCTATTATGAAGTACTTTTGCATGGAAATGCATGAATGCATGACTTATATGCCTATATGTCTATGCTTGCAGTCCAACAGGCAAGTGGAGTGAGAGGAGCATGATTGTTTGCTTGGATGATATAGGAGAGGGACCGAGAGATTGTACGGCTGACGGCGCGTCTGGAGCATTACAATATTGAGGTTGTGGACAGTCCCAGTCCTGAGGATGATCACTTTGGGAAAGATGATGCATAGAGACAATGCGATGTCAGGCTTCCATATGCATGGCATCAGAAATCTGTAGTTTTTGTACTAGAATAAGATAATGCGTTACAGACTGGCATTGCGTGCCTAGTACGCTAGGGTTGTTGCATACAGAATGTAAAAACAGACAAAGGCTTGTACTGTGTGTCTTTTGAATTTTGACAATGGAATCCAATGCTGTTTGCTACTTATAAATACACCATGCTTATATGTTTATTAGTACAACATAACTCATCTACTTTTCCTTGCAGAAATTATATATTCAATGACTCAGCAATCATTGTCTGCCTTCCGCGCTCTTTCCCGCTGTTGGGGAAATAATGAGTGGAGTCGGCTAGGTGAGATCAGACTCCAATATTTGAGAACTTTCCAGCAAGTCTCAATCAACCATGCTTTTCTGCATACTGCAGTGCAGTTCTGGGATCTGGAAGTTCACGTATTCCGGTTCGGGCATGTAGAGTTATGTCCGATGTACGAGGAGTCTGCTGCCATCCTCGGGGTTACCTGTAACATGATGGTGATGCTGACAGTGCCAGTGCCTGTTAGAGATGCGTTCTCATGTCTGATCAGGGCTTTTAATATTAATCTGCTAGAAACGGGATCTCTTTTGACTACAGATGGCTCTGTAGATCTTGTTGCTCTCTTCCGGCTATGCGGTCAGAAATCTGTCGAAGACTCGTCATGGCTGAGGGTAGTTGGATTTGGACTGTTGGCACAGTTCCTATTTATGAATCCATCCGGTTATGGAGACTTGTTGATCGGGCATGTGGTAGACCAGATTACAGAGGGTCGGACCCCTTTCCCCATGATCATTGCGGAGACGATCCTTGGTCTAGACAAGGTGAAGCGTGGACAGTCTGAGCGCTTCAGTGGCAGTCTGCTTCTTTTACAGGTGAGAATTATAAGCTGCCTTTGCAGGTTTTTAACTTAGAAAATTTATATTTTTACCCTAGCTTTTGCATGAGTCAACTTTTTTGAGGTCTTTGGCTCATCGGGCTTCTACTTTTATTTTCAGACCCTAACTTTTGCCTGAGTTTCCCCCTTGGGTTTTCAGCTCAATGGGTCACTCTTACTTTTGCCTGAGCAGCCTTTTACAAGGTTTTCAACTCAGCGAGCTTTTATTTTTATTTTCTTTTATTGCAGATCTGGCTTTAGGAGAAGCTTGGGATTCTGGCACTACCAGTAGGTGATTTTCAAAGGTACGCAGCTCATAGCTATATACGTCGAGGCTATGCTTTCAGTGAGGCAAAGATGATGAACTTCCAAGGCTGGACTAAATGGATAGAGACCTGTTCTAAGAGCAAGATCAGGTGGAGCTGCCCCTGGTGGCGTATACAGCATGTGACTGTAATGACTTACATAGATTGTATCCCACTATCGGGATTCAGGCGTTGCACGCACTACAGTCCTGCTAGGATCTATCATCAGTATGGCCAGCAGTAGACCATACCTCAGCTGACGGAGTTTGAGGGAGGCAGGCTGGTGCCTCGCTTCATGGAGCATGTGGAGAGAACTTGGCCTAGCCACCGGATAGCACTGGTGGAGATTCCGAGAGCTGGACCTGCCACTGATGATGAGTACAAGCTGTGGGTGCTATGCCAAGCTTGAATCTTGTACTATAAGACATTGTTAAGCAACAACATGTAAAAAAGGATGATAGTGCTTTGTGTTTGCAACTAGTATTACTTAAGGCTAAGTTTATGACCATGCGTTCCATTTGCATTAATGAGATTAAAACATTTACATGAAAATGTTAAAACCAACACAGAAGTTCCAGATGTGCATCATACTCAACCTATGTTATTGACCAGCCTCGCACGAGATTTTCTGATCAATTATTTTAACGCTCTCCTTTTGCTTTTAAGAGCTCTAAGTTTTGCATGAGTTGTCTAAGTGGATTTTCAACTCATCAAGCAAATTTTCTTTTGCCTTAACTTTTGCGTGAACTGCCTATGCAAGTTTTTAGCTCACCAGGCTTTTCATTTTTGTTTTTACCTTTTCTTTTACCCTCTGCTCTAGACAAAATATTTCTTCAGCCGGTCAAGTTTGACAGGTTCTGAGAATTCATTGCCTTCCAAATCTGAGATGCGATCAGTGCCTTTGGAGAGAATTTTCTTAACTAGGAATGGGCCTTCCTAGTTGGGCCTAAACTTTCCGCAAGGATCATGAATAGCCAGTCTGACTTGCTTCAGGACTAGATCGCCTTCCTGTATGGTTACAGGTTTAACCTTTCTATTGAATGTGTTGGCCATGCACTTCTTGTAAAGTTGTAGGTGATAGAGAGACTTCAGTCATTTCTCATCAATAGTGACCAGCCACTCATACCTGGCCCTTTTCCATTCAGCTTCTGGTAACTGAGATTCTAGAATGACCCAAAGTGATTTCAGCTCCACTTCAATCGACAATACTGCTTCTGTCCCATAAACCAGAGAGTAGAGGGGAGCACCCGTGGGACTCCTTATAGTGGTTATGTAACCCCATAAGGTGAATGGCAGCTGCTCATGCCAATCTCTGTAGGTCTGTACTGTTTTGGCTAAGATGCGCTTGATTGTCTTATTAGCCACTTCGACCGCCCCGTTAGCTTGAGGGTGGTAAGGAGAGGATCGATGGTGCTCAATCCCATAGTTTTCCAGCAAGTCTGTGACTTGGGCCTAGAACTGTACTCCATTGTCTGACACCAGGTGGTGCGGTACCCTATATCGACATATGAGATTCTTCTCTATAAACTTGGAAACCTATCTTGCCCCCAGTTTACCGTAGGATTCAGCTTCTACCCACTTAGAGAAGTAATCAACGGCTACTAGTATGTAATGATGTCCATTAGATGTGTTAGGATGAATCTCACCCATGATGTCAATTCCCCATGCTGAGAATGGCCAAGGCATTGTCAAATTCTACAATTCGACTGGTGATAGATGACTCAGGTCTCCATGAATCTGGCATTCATGACATCTTCATATAAATTGTATGTAGTTAGTCTCCATAGTGAGCCAGAAGTATCCTTGGTGTAGGATTTTTCTGTAAAGCGTGGATCCATTCATATGGGGCCCGCACACACTAGCGTGTACTATATCCATGACTGATTCAATGTCTTTCCCTGATATACATTGAAGTTATAGCCCATCTATTGTTCTTCTATAAAGAACACCCTGATGCTAGGTGAAATTGGCTGCTAGCCTGCGTAGAGCTAGCTTATCCGTTCTATTAGCTTCCTCTGGATAAGCACCAGTCTTCAGAAAATTCATGATATTTGTGTACCATGGGATTTCATCTGATGGGTCTAGCATGATAACCCATTCTCCAAAATAACAAGGGATCCTTGACTGCTCAATAATCATAGGTTGAGCTTGACTCTGTGGTTGCTCACAAACTGAAGCCAGTGTAGCCAAAGCATCGGCCATCTGATTCTCTTCATGAGGCATGTGAATAAATTGGCAGGAGCTAAAATTATGGATCATGAGCTTCATGTATTCAGCATAAGGCTTGACCCTTTCCTCTTTAACTTCCCACTCGATCATGGATTGGTGAATGACCAGCATCGAATCACCAAATACCTGTACATCTGGGGCACCAACCATTAGTAATGCTTCTAGCCCGAAGAGACATGCTTCATACTCAGCCATATTATTGGTGACTGAGAAGCTCAGCCGCTTTGAAAGCATTATTAGTTCACCTTCAGGAGTGATTAGCATAACTCCTACACCTGTACCTCATTTGTTGACTGCACCGTCAAAGTACAACTGTCATTTCTGGATATCAACTGCCCCCAAATGCTCATCTGAGAAGTCCAAGTCAAAAGTCTCAGAGTCCTCCATCAGCCTGGATGCTATGAAATCGGTAATTGCTTTGCCTTTGATCACCTTGGTAGTGACATACTACACATCAAACTCTGACAACAGGATCAGCCACCTGGAGAGTTTTTTTAATAGCGAAGGAGCTGCATACAAATACTTCATAGGATCAAACTTGGAGATTGCC
>CANYBF013234833.1:0-12598 GCA_948192965.1 Dalechampia spathulata | reverse complement strand
TCAAGCTTGAAACTTACTTGTAATAGGTGATAATAACACAAAAACGAATGCTCTGCAATGGTATTTTTGTTAGTAAAGAAAGTATGAAAGTTATATATATGAAACTAGCCGTTTCTCAGACTTTAAAACCTAATTTCTAAGTCGCGTATGGTCGTACAGTATTTGTACGCCTGTATGGATTCAAAACTAACCGTTGGAAAATGGGAGGGAACTGTGGTACGGCCGTACCATCACTTGGTACGCCCGTACCAACTCAAGTTTCGTGACAAACAAATTTTCCTGCGAGTTCGCGTACGGTCGTACCACCCATTGGTACGCCCGTACCGAAGCAGGTTTACTAACAAACTAAATTCCTGCGAGTTGGCGTACGGCCATACCCACCAATGGTACGCCCGTACCAAAACCAATGGAATAATACTTACTTGGTACGTCCAGCCGTTTGATCGTACCACTAATAAACAAAAACTTGGTACGCCCGTACCACATACAAAAACACTTGGAAAATTGCAAATAACTTAAATTGACTCACACGTGACACAACACTCAAAACCTAGGGTCTAACAAATATATTAATAAGAATGGATATTATTAATGTGGTTAAGATCAACACATGTTATACTTCCTTTTGGGATGATTCTCATTCATCATGACAAGAGTTGTCTAAAGTGAACATATGGATGGCAATTTAGGATTGACTTATTCAATAAAGGATTCATCACCCCAAATTAAATGTTTTATCTCATTGACTCATGTAATATTCTTTATTCAGAAAACTCTAGCCAGAGTAAAATGCCTATTGATGAATGGTTTCATAAGGGCATTTTGGGAATAAAGATTATGGTATATGAAATATCAAATTTAAGGCATGATCTAACACACTTGGTTATGCATTGAGTTGACATTAATCCATAATCAAACGTAAATGAGATAGTGGATAGTGAAAGGAGTTTATTGCATGGAATCTGATATATAAGGGTTATAGTCAAACTAATGACCTCTTGATATTTGGATAGTCATGATATGTGACTAGACACCACTATTGATTTACATATGATGTTATTAAATGAAATTTAATAATATATTCATATGTTGCCAACATGTCAAGAACCCAAAAGGTCGCACACTAAAAGTAAGAAGAATGATAATCATGAATAGATGTTGATGAAATAATATTTTATGGTTATAGAATAACCTAGATATTTCATATTCATTTGAAAGAGCATGAAAAGAGCTCAATTTGATACCAAGATCACTTAAATTTGATAAGTAGAACTCAAGATACAAGTGATCTAAGATGACATATTCTATATGCATATCATATGCGGGCTTGGACATGAACTGGTCCATATATGAGTGTCACATGACTTTTTTATGTGTTATAAGTCAGAAAGAAAGGGCATATGATTATCATGTGCTTCTGAAGGGATTTTAAGTCATGCACATGCAAGTCACATGCCTAAAGCATATGACATGCACATGCATATCGCTTAAGTAACCTAAAAACCTAATTAGGTTTTTATAAGTTATCTGACACAACTTTTTTAAGGTGACAGAACAAGGAATTTTGGTTGCCTCCTTCCTCTATTTGTTCCAAGTCATTTGAAGCTCAAGAACAAGAAGAATAATTCAACTTTTGATAGAAGATCAAGAAGCAGAATCGTATTCATTCTTATTCTTCATCTATTCTTCTTTATTTTATTTTACTAGTCTCAAAAACAAAACAAGTAATATTGATTACTAATCATTCATGTTGCTTATATGGATAGTTTGGAGATCCTCTGCATTGGGGATTGAAAAGTTTACTATAACTTTTCTGACGAACAAAAAGAAGGAGATATGTATAAAAGTAAGTTTTTTTCATCTGTTCTTTAATGATCTTCTTGTTTGTTGATGTATTCTATGAATGGGATTGCTAAATCTGATGAAATCATGTGTTTTAAAAAATTTTAAATTATATCTTCCACTGCTAAACACTTTTTCATAAACCAACACCATCTCAAATAATAAAATTTGAATATGCTTTGTGATTTTATGTTTTATACTTAAATTAGGTTCCATTTGATTACTTAATATATCATGTATACTACCCCTAATTATGCATTTAAAGTCCCACTTATTTACATTAAGTCCTCATCATATAATGGCTTTTAGTCAACTTGGAAACCAATTTCACATACTTTTACATATGATTTCTAAATGAACTAAACAACATTTACATATTATTTAAACATTTAGTAACTTTAAAAATTTAACATATATATATTTACATATCTTTAAAACTCTTAGGTTAACTTATTGTAATTAAGTAATATACACATCCTTAAATGGTTCTCTCTTTCCATTTAAATTACTACATTGTTAAGTGCCAACATGACCAATAGATGACATTCAAATTATATACTCATACTAGCATTTATTTAGCTTTGGCTATGTCACACCCCTCAAGGTGTAACATGCTCATGTAGAATAATGAATAGTCTTCAACTAACTGGAAACCATTGATTATCCTACAAGGGAAGTAATTTTAAAAAAAAATTGTATGTGTAAAACAATGTATACAAGTGACTGATAAGCATGAGTAAATTATTTCTCATAAAATTGATGCATGTAAAATTCATACTATATATAGTGTTTGAAGAAAATATTTAGTAATAACGTAACAAGCATCACATACACGTATTGATTACCTTGGACTCATATATGTAGTTTCCTAATTACATAACCTAAGAGTACTTGGCATTTGAAACTTTGACATACAGATAGTCCTACTAATTTGATGCCTCTAGATCTGTATGATTCCTTGCAAACTTTCAACCTACATTCATCAAATGATAAACATTGAGTATTTCACTCAGTGGTGCTATATAATAAATGCATGATAATATCATAAGCGTATATCATGATTTAAATATCTTGTCATTTAAAAATATATCATGCGTCAAATCTATATAAGACATGTAGAAGAACATCTCATTTTGATACATACTCAATTACTTGCTATACCATCATATAAAAATACAAAATATCTTAATCATGTTCATTCTTTACAAAAATCACCATTATATAGCATTCAAATGCCCCCTTGACTCAATAACATTGAAAACTATCTATAAACACTCAAAAATAGTTCAGATATCATGGAACATTATTTCACATACTAATCACATCACTTGCCTTCCATTGATGTTGATAGAAAATACTTATTTCATAGTATATCATTTCTATCAATTAGATAATGTAGCAATCATGATTGTTCATAATCATAACCATAATCAACATAATTATTTGTAATAAGATAATACTACATGTATATAACAATAAATGAAATCATAGTAACACTTTTGTATCATATTCAGCAATCGCAGTAAACCTTTATCAAATAACATTAAGTACATTAACTAAACCTTTATCAAATAACATTAAGTACATTAACTACCTGTTTCTGTATAATTTCATATTACATTCACAATGGTTTGTTATCATGGATCAATGATAAATCACAATTATATCGTATATGATCAATAATAATCATCCTTTATGCAAATCATAGCATAATTTCATCTTTGAAATGAATTTCATTGTATACACTCATATCATGCCTTTGCTTGAACTTTGCCTTTATTTTTTTTTAATATAACATATAATGTTCTGGAACATGCATATAAATGCTATAAACAGTCATCTGTGACTTCCTCTATGTAAAATACTATATACAAGCCATCATATCTCTATAAACATCAATATATGTACTCTTATAGTGCACCTATATTAACATCGTCTTTTATTTCATTGTAATTGAGGAATAATGCATGATTGTATGTATGTAATCATGCTATGCATTCTCCCTCTGATTTTCTTGTAATATTTCATTTCATTTATGTATGATTGTGCACAATCCCGTATTAGGTCTAATGTATCGATACCTCTAGTTCCGTAGGAACATATTATATTTATATACATATATCTCTATGATTCCATATAAGAATCCAACTCTATGATTTCCTAAGGAAATCCAACTATGTGACCTAGTACGTACCAATAACATATAGCTTTATATAAATTTGGTATTATTTCTCTCTTTCCCCAACTTATATCCTCTGTGTAATATGTCATGAATATGAATATGTATGTAAATGATTCATGATGTGATATGTATGTATTATGCTTAATGTCATGATACATATGGAAATTTATTAGGTATAACGTCAATCTTCGATCATAAATCATTATTCATAATCTACACCAATTGATATTTCATGAATAAAGAAAATAGATATCATATAGCATCTCTGTACCTGTGGTAATTCACCTACCGACCTCATTTAATAGATTGGAATATCATAAAATATAACCTATATACTCTGGCATTCATTTTCAATAGAATAACTACCATTCAAAAGCATGACATACATATCATCACGTAATAATATCCTTTATGCCATAAATTTTCAATAATGCATAAATATCATTATAAGATAACATTCATAATTCATTTCCTATGTAGACTCATCATAAGGTATTCTAAGTATGGTAAATAAATAAATAAATAACTATAGTGTACTTATGTACACCTTTCCACTATTGATCGAATTATCGATCGTGGAAATCTTAGATAGCACAAACCTGCTATGGACTTGCCCTTATCCAATCACCTTGGTGATGGATGTAATTCCTCCTCCAAAGCACCTATGACATTTTAATGCAGTCATTTTTAATAAGAATGGTCATATAACATTCATTGTCAACCCACATTGCATTAATTACATTCCATTCAAGTTCATAGCTTTACACAAACCAAGCATTCATAAAAGAACTCCTAATCTCATTAATCAAATCATGAAATGTATCTAAGTATAGTCCCTATATATCAACACATAATCAGTCACTCAAGTGTACCAAACAAGTTCATATGGCATACAATGTTGACACTTTAAGCAAAATACCATATCAAGCATAAAAACATTTTGCCTATAAGGAATAGTCTACCTTCTGTGAATTTTTAGGCCAAGCAAATGAACTTAGAAAAAAACAAGACTTATATCAATGAAAAATAGACTTAAAGATTTTTCCAACCATATATTACATGCCCTAAAACCCATTCATTAAGGCCTCCAAAACTCAAGTTGCCGCAAGCCTAAGTTTGGAGTTTAAAAGTGTGAAAATATGTCCCTTATATGCTACACATGCATAACTCAAAGTAATAAGAAAAGAAACTTGGCTTAAATGGTACTAGTAACTCACTTAAAATAGGGCACATTCATATGTAAAAGATCATTAAGTGATGTGGCTCAAAATGATCCACAAACCAATGCATTCCACTCCATAACACATAAAAACACCATTTTCTGCATATCACTAACTTGCACCATTTTCCTATTACCATAACTCATTCATTTATTAACTTTTAATGCATGCACATGTTTTCCTAAGTTATAACTATAATTATTTTTCTCAGTTTTTTAATTAGGTATCCCTCACTCATATGATACATAAAAGTTACATAAGTTATGCAATAACTCTAAATGCTACCTTATTCAAACCTCATGCATACCTTCCCCACTATGCATCTAAACCACCTTAAAATTGTATCATACAACAAATACACATGCATATACATGTTACACACATACCTAAGTCTAAATGGCCAGCAAACATGCACTTTAACATACCCTAATGCAATGTATACACAAGCTCAACAAGTATGCACCAAGGTTGCCTACAAGTAGCCTTTACAAGGAAATTAAGCCTAATCAAGCCCCTAACCCTCATGAATAAATCTCAAAATACACATACAACATCCTAACATCTAATTCAATCATGTCATATAATAAATTAGGCAGCCACACACACATAAACACCCAATAAACATAAAAGCTAAATGTTACCAATTAAAAGCTTTGAATGGAACTTCATGCAAAACACCACTTTAACACCTCTCAAGCATACCATTCAATCACCAAATCATACATTAAATATCATTCCATCAAAATCTCATCCCCAAAACTATAAACAATACTTGTTCAAGGTTAGGAAAGTAACAAAATAACACAAAAACTCAAACTACAAGTCAAGCAACACTAATCTATAACCTCCACCATTAAAAGCAAATCAATTCAGTTTCTTAGTAACCATCCTCCATCAAAATGACACACAACATCACTCAATCAAGAAACTCCATATCCACACAATAAGCCATGGCTTTACCCCATAAAAATCATAAGAAAAGCAACATCAAAGAAGATACATGCATAAAAAGAGGAAAAGGGGGTAGTAACTAACTTAATTCATGTTTTACTTACCTTGAATCACCAACCCTTGAGGATTTCAGTTTTAGCAAGAAGAAAGGAAGGAGAAGAAGAAGAGTTCTAATGTTAAGTGTTTAAGAGCAAGGAAAAACCAATCCATGTATACAAAGGAGAAGAAAAGAGAAGAAAAGGGAAGAAAACAATGTATGTAAGCCTCCATATTTGACTTTTATCACCTAGGCCAATCAAGTATTGCCACCTAGCATGTAATGCCATCCTAATACATATACATACTTATAAATATACATACATATGACATATTAACATATAAGACATTAAACCACCATTCAATCGTATTCATCAAGGCAATTAACCAAAACCATCCATGCAACATTCTAATAAATCACCAATTCATACTATAGGTACAAATTTGTTGGTTTATCAAAATGTGTTTAGTAGTAGAAGATGTAATTTAAAAATTTTAGAACATATGATTTCATCAAATCTAGCAATCCCATTCATAGAACACATCAACAATTAAGAAGATTAATAAGAAGAGATCAAAAACTTACTTTTATGCAAATCTCCTTCTTTCTTGTTCATCAGAAAAGTTGTAGCAAACTTTTCAATCCCTAATGTAGAGGATCTCTAAACTATCCACACAAGCAACAGGAATGATTAGTAATCAATATTACTTGTTTTGTTTTTGAGAGTAGTAAAACAAAACACAAAAGAATAGATGAAGAAGTGATGAATTCAATTTTCTTCTTGATCTTCTATCAAAAAGCCAAATTGATCTTCTTGTTCTTTAGCTTTGAATTACTTGGAACAATGGAGGAAGGAAGCTATTGAAATTGCTTTTTTATGTTCTCTTGTTTTCCAAAATGTAAGACCTAAAACCTAATTAGGTTTTAGGTTTAATAAGTTAGGTCATGTGCATGTCACATGCTTCAAGCATGTGACTAACTTAAATCTCCTTCCTAGAAGCACATGACAATCATGTGCACTCCCTTTTAATTCATCATACATGAATAAGTCATGTGACAATCACATGTCGACCATTAAATGATTTAATTCCATCAAAATCTATACATAACATGCATATAAAACATGTCATCTTAAATCACTTGTATCTTGAGTTCTACTTATTAGATTTAAGTGATCTTGGTATCAAATTGAAGCTCTTTTCATGATCTTTCAAATAAAAATAAAATTTCTAGGTTATCATATAACCATAAAACATTATTTGATTAACATCCATTCATGATTATCATTCCTCTTACTTTTAGTGTGTGACCTTTTGGGTTTTTGATATGTTGGCAACATATGAATATATTATTAAACTTCATTTAATAATATCATACGTAAATCAAGAGCGGTGTCTAGTCATACATCATAACTACCCAAATGTCAAGAGGTTATTAATTTGACTACAACCCTTCCATATCAGATTCCATGCAATAAACTCCTTACACCATCCACTATCTCATCTAAGTTTGAGTATGGATTAATGTCAACTCAATGCATAATCAAGTGTGTTAGATCATGCCATAAATTTGATGTTTCATGTACCATAATATTTATTCCTAAAATTCCCTTATGAAACTCATTCATTAATAGGTATTCTACTCCAGCCAGAGATTCCCGAATAAAGAATATTACATGAATCAATAAGATAAAACCCTTACATTTAATCTAGGGTGGTGAATCCTTTATTGATAAATAAATACCTTCAACTACTTCTCACTATATCCAACCTCCAAGCTACGAACGTCTCCTAAGGAGGAATAAAACATATGAGTCAAACTATAATGATCCATAATTAAGATAACCTTGTTATCTCAAGTCTTAAGGATACTTGTACTACTGATATGAGTGAGATATATTTCATAGACATATATTAATCATCCATATGAAATCTCACTGGCAAGGTCTCCAATGAGTCAGTTCTAAACTACCCATCCATATGTTCACTTTAGACAACTCTTGTCATGATGAATAAGAATCATCCCAAAAGGAAGTGTAACATGTGCTGATCTTAACCATATTAATAATATTAATTCTTATTAATACATTGATCAGGGATAATTTAGATATTGAATATTTGCATACAATAAGAATCTCATTTCATAAACTCTTTATGAATTCCCTTGCATTGTTCCAATATCTTGGAATTCATTATTTAGTTAATAATCTTTCAACCAAACTGAACAATGAATTATGCCTTTTATTGATAAATTGTTCAATATTAAATTATAATAAAACATTATGCTTTAGAGCATACACTAACAAAATTAATATTCAATAAATATACCAAGCCATAATATGCATGTATACTTTTATCTAAATACACATAGAAACATATTCACTAAAAATTCATCAAGCATTCACCATAAACAATGCATTTCCCCAAGGCCTTATTAAAGCACATAAGAAGCTTTCTATGTAACTTTTTCCTTTAAATTGATTTTCTTCCATCAATTGTACATAACTTCTCATCATTAAACATTCACTTTCCATATTAGGCCATAATTCCATGTAAAAGCATGCTTTATTCATTCCATCATCACACATATGATCAATAAATTAAAACATGTTAGGTGTGTGGATGTGACACAATCATTCATGAATCACCTCTTTTGCATTCTCAAAGCATAAACATGTCATATATGTTTTTCTTATGGTTACAACTTTTCTATTATACTCTCTTTCCCTTTATCACCTTTCAACTAAATAAATAATGTATGTACATACATAATAATCCACATTAGCACCTTGAGAACATTTAATTCACTAATAGTCACCCTTAAGTCCATTTTCATTTTATCACCATCTAGCATGCACAAATCATATTCTTACCTTACCTTTATACATACTTTCACAACTTTAAACATTTTCTATACTTCATGTATTCTCTTACCATTAAATACATGCATACATATATACATATACTTTGACATTAAAAATAATTAATTCATGCTTGCATATCATTATAGCATGATCATAAAATACATATGCATTCATGAATTTAAGATGTATATAAAGGTGTAACAGGCTACTACTCACTTCTTTTATTACCCCTGTTATACTTCATTGCTATATTCTTACATAAATCAAATATTACATAATAGCTTCTTACTATGAGTAGCATATAAAACTTCAAAAAATTTCCAATTCTAATAATTAAGGCAACCATGAATTACTTATTCATTCATCTTTGTGTAAAATAGTAATATAAACTAATAATTCTACTTATATTTTCTTATATCACTTCCTTTAGTTTCATTGATATAAATATATCTTAACCAAATTTTCACTCATACACTTACCTATATCTAAGTAGGAAGAAAATTTTAATGATTCATCAATAACCTTCCTCTAAAAGCCAAAGTTCTGTTACTTTTATGAGCTAAGCTCCTTCCTTTCTTCTTATATAATTAAGCATGCTTTAAATAATTTGAGTTTACTCTCTTAAGATCAATAACCCTCATGTCCATTAAGCATTTATCTCAAATTCAACCCTATCACTTAAGGTAATCATCTCCCTCTTTCAAGGTGATAAAGTTATCTTTTGTTCATGTTATCCTTGTTTCTTCCATAATCCATTCTATACTAATCTAGTTAACCCCATTTTTCCTAAAAAGTTAACTTACTAACATCATTATAGAGAATTATAATAATTAATTTACCAAAAATTCTTATATGTAATACTTAATTTATAAGGTATTAGCCCACTTAAATTACTATATTTGGCTAATCTTAAATCTTAAATCTTTAGATGGGTACAATTTCTTTTATTCTCATAACCTTTTTCTCCTCTAACCAATTTTATCCAAAAGTATGCAAATAAATCAACTTTTTGTATCTCCTTTTTAACTAAGTTTAATCATGTTCACTTCATATAACAACCAATGCAACATACATTTATTAATATAGTTTCATTAATCCACCTTTTTGCATATGCATCAATTTACATACCATGTCATATTTCCTTTTATAAATTCTACTTGATTCATGAGACATTATTCATTTATGACTTAGGCTTATATTTATTTAAATTGTACTTCATCTCTATCTCATTTTTAACTTTTTTATTCCCTTAAGTTACTAGTCAACAATAAGGATCGATACCCTTCTTAAAATCATCCTTTGCTACCCTATTCTTATGTCATTATACATTATTAATAAAATGAATACTAAATATACATAAATTAATTTAAGTAACTTATAGTAAGCATTTTAGCATATAAAAGTGGATGTAATAGTGGTTGTGATATTTATGCTTAGAACTCGGTATCTACAATGGCAAATAAGGGAAAATTGAATTCTTTGAAAATATATCTCTTATTTGGAATATGATGACACATGATTATGATATGTAATGACATGTTGATTGAATCCTTTGACAAATATTTTTTATGATTATAATGAGTTGATATGATTAAGATATGATGTGGAATTGATACATTCATGCATCATGCTACCAATATTGAGCTGTTCATGCATTAAATCATGCAATATGATATATAGAGAAAGAAGGAGGGATGTTATGATGAGTATGATAATTGAGATATGATAGGATGGCTCATTCCCTACCAAATGATTATGAGACATGATGAGTTGATTCCCTATCAATGTATATATAATTGTAAGATATAAGGTGTTAACTCTCTATTAGTGATTCTAATAGGATGGTTATGCCCTATTAAGTATGTGATTATGTATGGTTGTTATGATGATTACATCTAGGGGTTTAGGGGTAAAGGGTGTTACTATATACTATGTACAGGGGTGAAAGTGTCATGTCTTTCCACTGCGTAACATGCTCCCGTAGCATCATTACTAATTCTCTATTCAAGAAAACTAATAATGATCCTACAAGGGATCTCTAACATTTAAGATTAAGTACAAAAATTTTATATATATATATATATATATATATATATAACAATCTATCATCTATAACTGATCCATCTATCATTCCCAGTTATCATTATATTATCACGGAATTTAATCATCACCGATTAAAATCATTATCATACATGCCTTTTATTTTACAAATTAAAGTATCATCATGATAATATCATCATAATTAATGATACTATCATTTATTTAAAAATACTTCCAAACTTATTTTAATTACTGCTAAAGTACTTATTTAAGAAGTTGCACCATTGTCTCAGAAATAAAAGTCTGAAGGAAATCACACCAATTACCAATAACTTAAATATTTGTCCAGCTGCTGACGTTGCTAACGATTCTGCTCTCCGGCTTTGCTTGTTCCTACGTTCATCAAATGATAAACACTTAGTATAAAACTCAGTGGTGCTAGTATAGCATAAATATCAAATATCATAAAAAATCATACATAAATATGTCTCATTTATTTGCACATATAATCCTATAATTTTAATAATGGTAATTAATCATCGTATAAATAAATTCCCAAGACATCATTAAATATTTCAAACATAATATCATGATGTCATTATTTATATGCCATTATCATTAATAATCATTTCAGTACTATTCATCATTTTTATTCCATCTATTTTAATATCTCATGCATATTTATTATATCATCATAGTCATGTTCAAATCAAACTCACCTTAGTACATTTTAAAATCATGATCTTAATCAATTATTTAATCTTTATTTAAATGTCAATATCATCGAGCGTTGTACGTCATTATATAATATCAGCATCATTATTATTACATAACATAATAACATCATGTTCACACCATTATCATCAATTTGAATATTATCCTTAATATATCAATTTAATAATAAACATGAATGTCATGGTATGTATATTTACCGTAAGCAATAGCAAGATGTATTCATAGTTGTATAGTTTAATACCATTTATTGCATCATCATCATTTATTCATGAACAATGTATTTTTATGAGAATACATTTATGTTATGCATTCTCCCTCATATTTGTACTTTAAATATTTGTCATTTTGTTTATATGTGCATATATCGGGTCTTTCATATCATAACTTGCTATAGTTCAATAAACCGAAACTCATTTCTCATTTATTATCTTTCTCTTTTATTTTTTTGATTTCCATATCATTTCCTTTTCGTTTAATTCTCATAGGGAAATATATCATATTCCTGGTATATCTCATTTAACATTTTTCTTATATTTATTGATTTTCCTCCTTCCTTATTTCTCCATGTCATGTTATGCCATGTTCATGCTTAATGCATTATGTATATGACATGATTAATGAATAATTAATAACATATCATAATTGATTGTGTAATGCTATTGCATTACCATGCTATCACCCCTTTGACCATTAAATGATCTAGAGCTTCCAATTAAACTAGCATAAAC
>CANYBF013234027.1:0-10783 GCA_948192965.1 Dalechampia spathulata | reverse complement strand
AACATTTTTGTTGCAGATGGTTCATCAGCTTGTCATCATACATTTCCATTTCCAAGCGTTCCTGACATTTCTCCAAGGAAAGTTTCTGCATCACACAATGTCTATCTATCTCCTGCGAGACTGTCAAAGGCAAGCACTTTTGATTGAAACCAGTTTTACAATAACTAAAACATTCCATTATAATCCTGATTCATGTAATTCTCTGTGGAATGATATTTACCACAGGGTGATTTGACCTCATACATGGCTACCAGCCTGTACGCATCTTTTGGAGAGAGCATTTACCCTCATCAAACTCCTTCCAAACAGCTTTCACAAATCAATCATCGCTTGAATAGGTATATCTCGATTCTAATCAAACATGATTAATCTTATTTAATCAAATACAATTAAAAAAAACATAATCTCATTCATTAATATGATTATATAAATTTATCATGCTAATTTTTTCTTTGTTTTGTGATTTTTTTAAAAAACAGGATCAATAAGGTGAAACGAAGACTTAACTTCGAAGAGAAAGATATAATTATCACCGATGATTTATTCAAAACAAATATATATACTTGTTCATGAGAAGGTACATAAGTGATAAATCATAAATAGAATAATTTGCATTAAAAAGATTTTAGTATTTATCATTTTAAAACATAATCTTATTTTATTTTTTGATGTTTAAAATCGATTGTTTATTTAGATAAATCATCCAACATCATTAATAAAAATAATTTTAAAAATAAGATAAAAGAAAAAGATAATTATTTATGAACTTTCTTAATTTATGTGATAAATGAAAGCCAAACTAACTTACTATTACTATGGAATTTTTAATCATTAATTTTATAAAAAATGATCAAATATTCTGAATATAAGGATTTGAAAACATGTTTCTAGGACCTATTCACCCCAGTACCAACCACCAATTTCTCTATACATGTAGCTCAATCAGGATTTGAATGTAAAGGGTATATTTTATTTATCTATTTATAATAATAATACTTCATTATTAATTACTAATAAGTAATTGATAAAATAATGTATTTAATAAAATTTTATTTTATTCATCTTATAAATTTATATAATTTTTCAAATTCTTTTGTTTATAGTTAGAAGATTTGTGTTTTAAAATAAAAAATATATATTTTAAGAAAATTATTAAGTTTTAAATGGTATTTTCAAATTTTGTATCAGAAGAAGTATTAGATATAGTATTTAAAATATAAAAGGACTATTATAAATATATATTATTATAATTTTTGAACAAGTTAATTTAAAAAATAATAAAATTATTATTAAGAATATATTAAATTTAATTTAAATAGCAATGTAGAAATTATTTTTAATATTATATAATGATATTTAAATTTTAATCATTTTAACATTTATAAAAAAATTTATACCCAACTATAATTAATTAAATCAAATTTATTTTTAATATATTTTTATTTTTTATAAATCTCAAAAAAATTAATCATATTAATTTCTATTGTAAATAATTATTAATATAAATTCTAAGAATGATATAATGATGAAAAAAGAAAAAAGTATAATTAATTATGAATTAATAAGAAAAAAAGATAAAATAGAACTTTCCTAAATAATAATAATAATAATAATAATCATAGTTGTTTAAATAATAACCCGATAACTCTTAGGATATAGAAAGGATACAATAAAAGATACAATAAAAGAAAGAATACAATAAAAGAAACCCATTGGGAAGAGGAGATGGACTTGAAGTTCATGACAAAATGATTAAGACAGAAATGATTTCTTTTATTGCAAGTGTTTATGTATTTATTCGTTTTAATTAAATATTTCTAAATTTTAGTCATCCAATCATTATTTATTTTTTAAAATTTATATATTTTAATTGTTAATAACTCCTTTTAATTGGTATACATGTATATGCGTGCAGGCTGGCAGTCCCATCATTTCTGAGATTTCGAAAATTAGAAATATTTATATTTAAATATAATTTATCTACATAAAAAAATTAAATAATATAATTTAAATTATAAAATAATTAATAAGTAATAAATATAAATAAAATAAGTGATATTTATTTTTAAATAAATAAATAAAATTTATTTAAATAAATATTAGATTATATAATATAAAATATAAAATAATTAATAATTAATAAATATAAATAAAATTAACAGTGTTTATCTTTAAATAAAATTTGGTTAGATAAAAATAAAATAAAATAAAATAATCTAATATATAATATAATTATTACTAACAAATTAAATTTTTTAAAAAATAATAAAATTTATGAAAAAGGTAAAAGTGTGTTTTTCAATATTCACTAATTACAATTAATAAATTTATTTTATGTACTAATTTAAATTAAATAAAATTTATTTTATTATTTATATTTATTAGATTAATTTTTGATAAATTTTAAAAGTAATATTTATTTTCACATAAATTTTAAAAAATAATATTTATCTTTGAATTATAATCGAAAAAGACAGAAGAAGAGGGTAGACTTTATTTTCACTCTCACATTCTCTTTTTTAATATAGTATGATTATTTTATTTTATCATTTGCTATATTAATTTTTATATTAATTTTTGATAAATTTTAAAAAATAATATTTATTTTCATGTAAATTTAAAAAATAATATTTATTTTGGAATCAAAATTAAAGAGGGATAGACTTGTATTTTCACTTTCCCTTATTTCTTTTAATAAATATATCATATACAAACTATAAAAAATATTTATAAAGATATATAATTTTGAAAACTTTAAGATATAAATGACTCGATTTACTTATGAATTATTTGAAGTTCAAATTTATTCGGTATTTAATAAATAACCAAACTCAATATAAACAATATTTTACTCGTTTAAACTTGTAAACTAACTTATTAATTTACATAAAAATAATTTAAGTTTAAATATATAATTTATTAATTTATAATCATATAAATATATATAAATATTTTAATTTAATTATTAATATAAAATTATAAATATTTATAAATTATAATACTTTTATTAAATAAATAATAAATAATTTATTTTATAATTTATATTTATTAGATTATTAGATTTTATTAAGTTTATAACACATAAAAAAATTTAAAAATTTAGTTCAAACTTATTTTATTATAAATTAATTGAATTTGAATAAAGCTAAATTTGACACGATTTGACTCATTTATCCTTTAAAAAACACTTATCAATATACATATATTAAATACTCTTTAAATATTTACTAGATTTTCAAAAATATATGTGATAGAGTATCTAAAATGTAAAGTTTGTAAGTAAGAATTTATCAATACTAAATAAAAATATGTATTTTCCATATTTTTAATCATTGTACTAATCTAATTAGTTTAGATATAATAATTATTTTTAATAAGGTAAAATTAATAAAAAAAATTAAAAAATTGATGGTAAATTATGTAAACTAAAATGATATCAAATTATATATATATATTAGACTTATCCGTATAATAGATTTAGCATTGATAAAATATGATAAAAATTTAATATAAATAATATGATTTAACATATTTGATACAATTAATACATATATCAGATAGATTAATTCAATTCATTTAACTTAATTAATCATATACAATAATTCAAAATAATATAACTTAATTAATAGATTATAATTATTATCATCATATATAACATGAAAATTTAAATTTTTTATTATTGAAAAATTAATTAATTTTAAATTTGAAATAAAAAGTATACATTATAATGACATAGACAATTTCAAAAAATCTCAGTTTTATTAATGAAAGTGCAAAGAAATCTAAAATAAAAAAAAAGCTTACTTCAAGGCTTCGGTTCATAATGGATTTGGATCGACCCTCAAGAATAAATTAAAATAATCAAAAAGTAAAATTAAGTGATAGAGTGTTTATCCATTGCATTCTGCAATTCTCTCTAACCTTCTAAGAACCTCTTCATATCCATTCTATAATTCTCTTTAACCCTCCAAAAACCTTTGCGTATCCAAGGAATAATACAAGAAAGGAATATGCTTCGAGTAATAAAGGAAGAATACAAGAAAAAAGGAAACATAAACCTTCTTCAATCGAATCTGCTTCAATCCAAGAAATGAAAACCTTTTTCAAGAATGAGCAATTTTCGTACTTGAGTCAAATAAATGGTTAAATTCTTTATTTGATGTAAAATAAAAAATATTTTAGATTTTGTGTATTTTGGTACTTGCCGTTAATTATCTGACGGCTAGTTGAGCTAGCAAGAGATTGACGCTACTTAAAATGACGTTCAATCCTAATATCACTTTTTTCAATTCTCTTTAAAGCCTCTCAACAAGCCCCAACACTCTTGTTTTGGATCTTTAATCCATTCCGTACATTTATTGAGAATGCAATTAAACGTTATACAGGCAAATTCAAGTCCTATCACCAAATCAATTGACTGTCTTTCACCATTCACTTGCCACTAGAGCAATAGAAAATGCTCAATTTATTAGGCAGCATTTGTTCTTCAACTTGCATGCATTCTGTTATTGAAAGAACAATTTCTACACTTAGATCAAATAAATGATTAAATTCTTTATTTGGTGTAAAAAAATATTCTGAATTTGATGTGTTTTGGTATTTGGTTGCTAATTATTTTGGAGGTTGGGTGTTGAGATAATATTGTTTAAAAACTAATATTTATTTTCATGTAAATTTAAAAAATAATATTTATTTTTGAATCAAAATTAAAGAGGAATGGACTTGTATTTTCACTTCCTTTTTTCTCTTTTAATAAATATATGATATACAAACTATAAAAAAATATTTATAAAAATATATAATTTTGAAAACTTTAAGATATAAATGACCTGATTTACTTATGAATTATTTGAAGTTCAAATTTATTATGTATTTAATAAGTAACCAAACTCAATATAAACAACTAACTCATTAATTTACATAGAAATAATTTAAGTTTAAATATATAATTTATTAATTCATAATCATATAAATATATATAAATATTTTAATTTAATTATTAATATAAAATTATAAATATTTATAAATTATAATACTTTTATTAAATAAATAATAAATAATTTATTTTATAATTTGTATTTATTAGATTTTATTAAGTTCATAACACATCAAAAAAATTTAAAAATTTAGTTCAAATTTATTTTATTATAAATTAATTGAATTTGAATAAAGCCAAATTTGACACGACTTGACTCATTTATCCTTTAAAAAACACATATCAATATACATATATCAAATACTCTTTAAATATTTACTAGATTTTCAAAAATATATGTGATAGTATCTAAAATGTAAAGTTTGTAAGTAAGAATTTATCAATACTAAATAAAAATATGTATTTTCCATATTTTTAATCATTATACTAATCTAATTAGTTTAGATATAATAATTATTTTTAATAAGGTAAAATTAATAAAAAAATTAAAAAATTGATGGTAAATTATGTAAACTAAAATGATATCAAATTATATATATATTAGAATTATCTGTATAATAGATTTAGCATTGATAAAATATGATAAAAATTTAACATAAATAATATGATCTAACATATTTGATACAATTAATGCATATATCAAATAGATTAATTCAATTCATTTAACTTAATTAATCATATACAATAATTCAAAATAATATAACTTAATTAATAAATTATAATTATTATCATCATATATAACATGAAAATTTAAATTTTTTATTATTGAAAAATTAATTGATTTTAAATTTGAAATAAAAAGTATACATTATAATGACATAGACAATTTCAAAAAATCTCAGTTTTATTAATGAAAGTGTAAAGAAATCTAAAATAAAAAAAAAGCTTACTTCAAGGCTTCGGTTCATAATGGATTTGGATCGGCCCTCAAGAATAAATTAAAATAATCAAAAAGTAAAATTAAGTGATAGAGTGTTTATTCATTCCATTATGCAATTCTCTCTAACCTTCCAAGAACCTCTTCATATCCATTCTATAATTCTCTTTAACCCTCCAAAAACCTTTGCATATCCAAGGAATAATACAAGAAAGGAATATGCTTCGAGTAATAAAGGAAGAATACAAGAAAAAAGGAAACATAAAACTTCTTCAATTGAATCTGCTTCAATCCAACCTTTTTCAAGAACTAGCAAGTTTTGTACTTGAGTCAAATAAATGGTTAAATTCTTTATTTGATGTAAAATAAAAAATATTTCAAATTTTATGTATTTTGGTACTTGCCATCAATTATAAAGATGGCTAGCTGAGCTAGCAAGACATTAACACTACTTAAAGTGATGGTCAACCCTAATATCACTTTTTCCAATTCTCTTTAAAGCCTCTTGACAAGCCCGAACACCCTTGTTTTGATCTTTAATCCATTTCATACATTTATTGAGAATGCAATTAAATGTTTTGCAAAAATTCCTCTAAGCATTATACAGACAAATTCAAGTCCTGTCACCTAATCAATTGACTGTCTTCCACCATTCACCTGCCACTAAAGCAATAGAAAATGCTCAATTTATTAGGCAGTGTTTGTTCTTTAGCTTGCATGCATCATGTTCTTGAAAGAACAATTTTTGTACTTAGATCAAATAAATGATTAAATTCTTTATTTGGTGTAAAATAAAAAATATTCCAAATTTGATGTGTTTTGATATTTGATTGCTAATTATTTGGAAGGTTGGATGTTGAGATGGGATGTCATGTAGACATAACGCCACTTAAAGTGGCAACCAACCCTAATATTATTAATTTTTTATCAACTCATTTGCTTAAAAGCTTGATATTTATTTTTACAGGTCACAAGTTCAAATCCTCCTAACCATTTTTCTTTTACAAATATTTCAACATTAATTTCATATTAATAATATATTAATTCCTTTTTTAATAATTACTATTTATTTTTAATAATATTTAAATTTTCAATTAGATAAACAATAATATATTTATTAACTAATCTTATTAAAAAATGAAAACATTACATATTGAAAAATAAAAGAACAATCAATTAACTATTGTAAAAAATTTATGTGTAATTTTTAAAATTAATATGTGAGATGCTATAAAAAAATTTATGTGTAATTTTTATTTACAATAATTAATTGATTGTTTTTTAATAATGAAAATTTTCATTTTTTAATAAAATAATTTAATAAATATATTATTCTTCATCTAATTAAAAATTTGAATATTATTAAAAATAAATAGTAATTATTAAAAAATGAGTTAATTGATAAGAAATTAATGTTTAATTTTTTAATAAAATAATTTAATAAAAAATTTGAATATTATTAAAAATAAATAGTAATTATTAAAAAATGAGTTAATATATTATTAATAAGAAATTAATATTTAATTTTTTAATAAAATAATTTAATAAAAATTTTGAATATTATTAAAAATAAATAGTAATTATTAAAAAATTAGTTAATATATTAATATTAAATTAATATTAAAATATTTGTAAAATAAAAGTGGTTGGTTGTGAAGAGTGGCCAAGTTGGTTTTCCACTGGTGGCTGGTTCTCATGTAGTGAAACTGTCATAGAGATTGACTTGTCGTTTGAATCTGAAGCACAAATTATGGATAAAGATTGACTTGTCGTTTGAATCTGAAGCACAAATTATGGGTGTTTTGTGTGTCCGGTTGTTAAGATCTTCTCATTTTAGAAGCATTTTTTTAAAACAATAATTATAAAAAATATCACATTATTTTAGATTGCATTATTTGTTTCTTGAATCCCATGGCAAGGAATGTTTTTTATTTTTTATTGGAAATAAAAGGAAATAAATTGACAATCATTTTCGGGTTGAAGTTAAGGAAATTGATGAACTTATGATCATCATTAGTATGTTTAATTGCCACTCTAAATTTTAATTCATTTAGAATATTATTAAATAATACAATTTTAAAAAATAATATTTTAATTTAAATACGAAATATTATATAAAATATTATTACCAAATACGATTCAAAACAATAGGATGTGATGGTGATGGAAAAGAAAGGGCATGAGAAGGGAAATACAAGAAATACAAGATATTTCATGAAAAATTGAAATTCATTATTATTATTATTATCATTATTCTAGTAAAAAAAATATTTAATTTACATTATTTATTAGAAACTTGCAATTTTAAATGTGTACAAATATTTATTAATCTATAATTAATCTAGTTTAAAATGACTTAATCTCCATTTGATTTTACCATCCTAAACAAATGATTTTTAATTTTCTTTATTTGTTATTAAAGATACTCTTTGAAAATTTCATTTACTAAAATTGAATCTGTTCAAATTAAAAGCAATATAAAATCAATTAGTTATCTAATTTCATTGTTAATTCTATTAATTTGAAAATATTACAAGATGGATTTTGAAAGTTTAAAAAAAATGGAAAAAGAGGTCCTACCGGGAGTCGAACCCAGGTCGCTGGATTCAAAGTCCAGAGTGCTAACCACTACACCATAGAACCAGCAGTTTGTGATCAGAATTTAAACATATAACCATAAAAATATTAAAAAAAAATGAAGGGAAAAACGTGTTATTCAATAATTATATTATTAACAATTAATAATATAACATTCTAAATTAAAAAATTTTAATTATGAATAATGATTAGTGATATATAAAGATCAACATCCTCTGTTGATCCCAAATACCATCCCACAACGGTAATACTATCAGAAACAGGAAGCCATTGCTATCATCATTCTGGTAGAAAATCATATTCATTTGCATTACTTGATCCAGTGAACCTGTTACCTTGCAAGTTTATATGGTACGGTCTTAGTACGTTGAAACAGGAGGCCAATGATCCATATAAGGAATTCTGAGATAAGTCTAAGAGTTTGATTCAAAGAAGTTCACATGAAATCTGATCATGAAAAGATCACATAATTCAAGCAACTGAGAGTACGTACTCACTCACGATATTGTATGATGGTATTTAAATTTTAACCATTTAATATTTTTTAAAAATTTATATATAACTGTAATTAATTAAAATAATTTTATTTTTAATATATTTTTAAATTATATGAATCTTGAAAAAATTAATCATAATTTTTATTTTAAATAATTATTAATATAATTTATAAAAATGATGCGATGGATAATCTAACAATTAATAAGAAAAAGAAATCTAAAATAGAAGTTATTGTCGGTTGCATAAACAATAACCAGTAAGATATACTTGAAAAATCAAACTTAGATATCAATAATAATAAAAAAAAAAAAAGAACTGGTAAAAGGAGATGAACTTGAAGCTCATGACGAAATGATTGCGACAGAGAAGCAATGTAATTATTTTTTAATTATTAATTGTTATTTAATAATCATATATATTTTTTACATCAATTAAGTTTTTCAAGTATGATTTTGTAATCCTCCTTTTAATTAGTGTTTGTGTGTATGTGAGTGCGTGCGTGGCAGTCCCATCATCTCAGAAATTCAGAAAATCGTACTAGAAAGTGGGTCAGAAGTGCGAACTGCAAATTCCAGTCACCCCATTAAATTTGGGGGCAAGTTATGGATATGCTGTTTCTGCCTGGTTCCTGTCAACGTCATTGTACTTGCTTGTCTGTTACAAACCGCGCTTATCACTCACCATCATTTCTACAACCATCATTCTCCTATATTTATACATATACATATACATATACACTCGAACTTACTATTCTAACCACAAAAATCAATTCAATACACGTTTGTACCTTGTTAATTCCATTCAAGCTAATCAAGACAAACTAATAATAATGAATAACTCAAATGATATGTGGGTACAGATCAAATCCATGCCAAGGCGATGATGAGACTGGTTCAGGACTGCAACTTTTATATGCCATTCTTCTCTTATTCTTCTTATGTACATATAAAATATGATGACAATTCATGTGAAGACCTAAATAAAGGGTAAAATGGCTGCCAGGTGCCGAATGTTATCTACAAATGGGAAAACAGCAACTAAAAGAGGGAATCTCTTTTGCAAGGCATAAGCATGAAGCCAACCTATATTGTCACCCCGTCGTAAACAGTTCCAACGCGATTAGCCATGCTGGCCACCCCTGCCGGTTCAAAATGCGAGTGCCTGAGGTCAATGGATGATAAAAGTATCCCAAAGACTAGACGTAATAAATCATGCCAACTTCAATAAGGCTGATATGAGGGATGTGAAGTACCACAGCAGGGCCCCTGCAGTTCTTCCGAAGAAATGAATATCCCATATCGATGGCGAGCTTCTTCAGGTACGAGGAAGTTCTCCGAGCTTTGACGTACGAGTGTCCCATGATATAAGCAACTCCTGCTTCCTTGGCCTTGATGAGATCTAACAGCTCTTCTCTAACTAAAGGATCCATTCCAGGATTTGGGGGTAACTGAAACCTCACTTGGCGCCTTCTAACGACCGGGGTATCATCATCATAAGCAGAATGCAGACTCCGGAGGGTTAGAGATTTGCTGCTTTGGATAGACTCGACACTGATGATGTCTTGTTCAGTCACTATTAAACTCAAGTTTGTTTGAATTGATCAAGTGCCCATAACAGCCATCCCGCCATCAAGAGGTGGACTTTCCGAATTAGAAAATTGTGGTTCAACTGCTTCCATCCGGATGAACTCGGTTATGCTTTGTATAAGCTTGTTCTCAAAATCTCCATCATCCTTCTGGATATCCTTGTACCCATATCTCACTATGCACCGATACATGCGATATGGTCTTGGACATACTCGGCCAATGAGAAAGCGCTCTTCAGGAGAAACATGTGGAACAGGGACTGACTTTACACAAACGAAAACAAGAACC
>CANYBF013232139.1:0-11123 GCA_948192965.1 Dalechampia spathulata | reverse complement strand
AATACTCAGAATACGCGGCGGGTCCCGCCAGGCGCCATGGTGGGCCCCACCAGTTTTGAAATGTTCTGTGCGCCAGAACATACAGGGGAAGTCATAGAGGCCTAAACGCATAACATGGATTGATATCAAAGACTACATCCTAGCCAAATCAATAAAAACCCGAAGCTATGCAATAGTGAAAAGTCAGGGTCAACACCATGCAAAGTAGGAAATTTGGTATTTAACAAGTGTTTATATGATTTGAGCGTAAGTATCAACTTGATGCCATATGCCATTTATCAAAAGCTAGGTTTGGGAGAAATCAAAGCCACTTCAATGGTAATTCAACTTGCAGATCAATTGGTAAAAAATCCATTTGGTATCATTGAAGATGTGTTAGTCAAAGTGGACAAGTTCATCATTTTGGTAGATTTTGTAGTGTTAGACTATCATGAAGATGTCAATTACCCCTTGATTTTAGGGAGACCTTTCCGAAATACAGGGAGAGCCTTAGTTGATGTCCATGAAGGAAAACTAATCTTGAGAATTAGAGAAGAAAAGATTGAGTTTTGCATGAGGAAAGCAATGAAAAAGCCAATGGAAGGTGAGTCATGTATGAAACTCGACGTAATTGATGAATGTGTGTCTACTCTACTAAAAAAGGAACCAAAAGATGTCACAATAAAGGAAGAAATTGAGGTAATAAATGAGGAAGGTGGTGAACCACATAAGACAGAATTGTTGGTAAGAAATTCTAACCCTACTCCTCCTTTAATTGAAAAGCCACCTATGTTGGAACTGAAAATTTTACCTAAACATTTAAGGTATGCTTTTCTAGGTGAGAATGAAACATTACCAATCATAATATCTAATAAACTAACTACAATGCTGGAGGACAGGCTGCTCAAAATGGTGCAGAAGCACATCCGAGCATTAGGCTGGTAGTTGTTGGACATTAAGGGAATTAGCCCGGATATAGTTATGCACAGGATACATTTTGATGAAGGAAGCAAGTCTGTTCATAAGAGGCAAAGGAGACTCAACCCCAATATGTAGGATGTTGTAAAGAAGGAGGTAATCAAGCTGCTGGATGCAGCTATTATCTACCCTATATCCGATAGTGAGTGGGTGAGTCCTATCTAATGTGTGCTAAAAAAGGGAGGCATGACTATGATATAGAATGAGAGGAAGGAATTATTGTCAACTAGGACAGTGACGGGTTGGAGAGTTTGCATAGATTATAGGAAGTTGAATACTACCACTAGGAAAGACCATTTCCCTTTACCCTTTGTTGATCAAATGATAGAAAAAATAGCCGATCATTCTTTTTATTGTCTTCTAGATGGCTATTCAGGTTATAACCAAATCTTCATTTTACCACAAGACCAAGAGAAAACCACTTTCACATGTCCATATGGTACATTTGCATATATGCATATGCCTTTTGGTTTATGTAATGCGCTTGCCACTTTTCAAAGATGTATGATTACAATATTTGCTGATATGATTGAGGAATTCATGGAAATTTTCATGGATGACCTTTCAGTGTTTGGAGATTCTTTTGAGTCATGTTTGTAGAATTTAGAGCGAGTCTTGAAGCGTTGTGTGACGACCAACTTGGTGCTAAATTGGGAGAAATGCCATTTCATGGTAGATGAAGGAATTATGCTGGGACACAAGATCTCAAAGGAAGGAATTGAGGTGGACAGAGCTAAAGTTGAGGTAATATCCAATCTACCACCACCAAAGAACGTGAAAGGAATTCGAGACTTCCTTAGACATACGAGGTTCTATCGCCACTATATTAAGAATTTTTCTGTCATTGCTAGACCCTTTACAAACTTGTTAGCTAAAGATGTCGTGTTTGCTTTCAATGATGAATGTTTAAATGCTTTTAACACTTTAAAAAATGCATTAACCATAGCTCCTGTTTTGACTTCACCTGATTGGTCATTACCTTTTGAAATTATGTATGATGCTAATGACTTTGCTCTTAGATGTGTGTTAGGCAGAGAAAAGATAAGAAATTGCATGCTATCTATTATGCTAGTAGAACCTTAACTGGGCCTCAGTTGAATTACACCACAACAGAAAAAGAACTCTTAGCAGTAGTATTTGTATGTGAAAAGTTTAAAGCCTACCTCTTAGGTTCTAAAGTAATTATTTTTACCGATCATACTACTTTGAGATATTTATTTGCAAAGAAAGATGCAAAACCAAGGTTGATTAGGTGGGTGCTGCTACTATAAGAGTTCAATCTTGAAATCAAGGATAAGAAGGGAGTTGAGAATGTAGTTGCAGATCACCTATCGCATCTAGAAATTAATAATGAGGATGAAGAGGAGAAAGGAGCCATCAAAGAGGAATTTCCAGATGAGTCTGTGTTTTTGCTATAAAGGAAGGAAAATCCTTGGTATACAGATATGGAAAACTATTTAGCTTGCGGTATAGTACATTTCGATGTTTTGTATCAATAGTGGAAGAGGTTCTTTGCAAGCACCAAATACTATCAATGGAAGGAACCTTACTTATTTCATCAATGTGCTGATGGCTTAATAAGGATATGCATTTCAAAAGAAGAAATAATGCCTATACTTACGTAATGTCATGATTCATCTTATACAAGGCATTATAGTGCAAACAAGACAGCTAGTAGGGTGCTTGAATATGGCTTTTACTGGCCAACGATCATTAAAGATGCTAGGAGTTATGTGCTTCACTGTGACAAGTGCCAGTGAATAAGGAACATATCCAAGCATGATGAGATGCCCCAATCATCCATTTTTGAGGTAGAAATATTCGATATGTGGGGCATAGACTTCATGGAACCATTCCCTCTGTCCATGGGGAATAAGTATATACTGGTGGGAGTAGATTATGTCTCTAAATGGGCTGAAGCAGTGGCACGTTCTACCAATGATGGTAGAATTGTGGGTAGGTTCATCAAGAAGCTGTTCGCCAGATTTGGAGTCCCTAGAGCACTCATCAGGGATAGAGGAGCACACTTCTGTAATGCCAAATTCAAAGCTTTGCTCAAGTGATCCAATATGAATCACAAAGTGTCCACAGCATATCATCCTCAAACCAGTGGCTAAGTAAAGGTGGTAAACATAGAACTAAAAAAGATCCTAGAAAAAGCAATTAACAATTCTAGGAAGGATTGGGCAACAAGGTTGGATGATACACTCTGAGCATACCGCACAGCATTCAAAACCCCTATAGGAACAACCCCCTATAGAATGGTTTATGACAAAGCCTACCATTTACCTGTAGAGATGGAGCACAAGGCATATTGGGTGATTAAATACTTGAATCTTGATATGAAGAAAGTAGGACAGAAACGACTATTGTAGTTGCAGGAACTGGAAGAATTGAGGCACTTGGCATATGAAAATGTGAAGTTATACAAGGAAAGGGCAAAGCAATGGCATGATGCACATATCAAGGTAAAGTCCTTTCATATTTGTGATAATTTGCTTCTATTCAATTCCAGGATGAAGTTGTTTCCAAAAAAACTAATGTCCAAATGGAGCAGACCTTTGAAGTAGTGCAAGTCTTTGACAGTGGAGCACTTGAGCTAAAAAATGACAAGGGAGAAACCTTTCGAGTCAATGCGCAAAGATGCAAAATTTACCTTAGCGGTTTATTTCAAAAGCCAAATGAGGTAACACCGTTAAAATGACTTTACAAGCCAGGTACGGTCTAGCTAATGACCTTAAACCTAGCATGTAAGTGTGTAGTGTATGAAGAGTTTGTTTTATGTAGGTTTTTCTTGAGTTTGATTCAAACTTTTAAATCTTTCAATAATAAATTAAATTTTTCTTTAGTTAAACATGATAATTTGAAACATGTTTGAATTGTAATTTCAATTTTTGATAATTAAGAACTCATTCTTATGTTTAAAGAAAAAGAAAACAAAAAAAATACAAAGTTTTTGAGGCAATTTTGAACTCTACGATCGTGGACTTCCACTCCACGATTATTGCAGAAAGATGGTTGGGAGAATTAAGGATTTTTGTAACTCCACCTTGCCTTTTCATCCTCCCTTCTTCATTGATAGTGGATTTCTCCAGTTTTGCTGCATTTTCACAACATCTCCATCAATTTCAAAGGTTAGCAAATCCCCTCTATCTTTAGTTCTTGGAAAAAAAAAATTCAATTTTGTAAAATCTTTAAGGTTTCTTGAAAAATAAAATTTTGGTTGAATTAGAGGTGATTTTAGGATGGATTTGATGTGTTTGTATTGTGAACATGCCTATTTTTTTCTATTTTATTGCAATTACATTGAATTGGAAAACAAGATTGAATTAGGGAGGTACCCCATTATGTTATTTTTTTATTGCTACCTTCATTGAAAATACTTTTCTCTTATTGTAGTTATGTTTAAGCGGGTTAAGCAACTTACAAACCGTAACTGTGACAAGGGTAAGGCGCCCAAGACATCCACTCTAGACCTTGCAAACCAATTTGGAGCTCCATTCCCCATTTACTCTAGTGAGGAAGGAAGGAAGTACCAGCGGGTAAAGACCAAGCAAATCATAATTCCTTGCTATTTCGAATGGTCGATACTTGAAAGCTTGGGAATCGAAGATCATCTTAAAGCTTATGTCACCAAACTCAGATGGGGAGTGTTCATTGAGGACAAACATTAGGGATGTAAAGAGCTGGTGCATGAATTTTACACTACGTATGACTTTGTTGACAATAGAATTGGTAGGATTAAATTTTGCTCAAGGGGTAGACCCCTTGAGATGTCCTATGCTATGATTGAGAAGGCCACTGAGTTACCTCAATACGAACTCACTTCTTCGTATGCTAAGTTCAAACCTAAGGAATTTTGAACCAAAATCACAGCTTGTAACCTACCTTTCAACATTAGGAATACCCCAAACCTATTAATTGGGGACCCTGCCCTCACTTTATTGCACAAATACATGGCAGTCTCTGTTTTTGCAAAAATAGAGAATAATAAGGTCTCCACTCAAGAGCTGTTTCCCTTGTGGTGTATGCATAATTACCAAGAATTTTGCACTAACTTCCACATTATGAAGGGGTTTATGAAAATGGCAAGACCTACAAGTAGGAAACCAGGCCTGTGTCACATTCTCACTGTTATAGTGGATTATCTTGATATTGATCTCACCAGCCTAACCCTTATGCCATCAGACCTGTTCTTGGCTAGATATCTTTATGATGCAGGGTTAACACAAGCTAGAGGGCTATGCTTTAGAGCTTATGAAGATAGACAAGGTGTGAAGCAAAGGTGCCTAGATGATGATGATGTGGAGGAGGAAGAAGAAGGTACCACTCATGAGGAAGAGTGGACAAAGGTGCCCGAAGACCAGTAGCACCATGAGACACAAGAGGAGCACCAACCACAGGCAACAGGAGCAACATGTAATAACCCAGCACTGGAGCTGCTATTGAGGCTCGAGCAAGGTAACACTGAAAATGCCACTTGCCTCACCAGAGTAGAGGCAACCGTCAATGACATACGTAGAGAACAATGCTACCAAAGGCGTAAAATGCTTGAATTCTTTGAGCTTTCCGACATCACTGTCCCTTCACCAACTCCTTGACCACCCACTTCCCTACCTCATCCAGGAAACTAATTTCTTAACCTCTCTTTTCTTCTATTTTACTTGCATTTTTAGTATTTCCTTATGTTAATATTGTGTGTTTTGATCTTCTCACATTGAGGATAATGTATTCTCTAAGTGTGGGGAGGTCTATTTTATTAACTGTTAAGTTTGTTATGTACACTTATTGTTTAAGTTTGCTTGATATGGTGTTCATATGTTTTGTAGCATGAATGTGTGTTTTTTTGTATATGATGTTTGTGTGATGTTTGATTAAGAGAATGTTTTTGTATGTGTGTTAATTGCATGTCACTTTAATATGGCATGGAGACATTCTTTGTTGAAATAAGTAGGGCTGACTTGAAATTATCCTATTTTGACTAGTTCTTTATAAGCTTAACAAAACATTAGGTATGTGATAGACAAATATTTAACTTAGGTAATGAATGTAACCCTTCTATTATTACACCAGAAAATAGAGCATAACTTAGTGGAAATGCATGAGATATATAGCGAGAGGATGAAAAGCAAAGAACATGGAGAAATGATTAAGGAAATTTAATTTGAAAATGAAAAGCAATAAGCCTAAAAAGGGCAAAGAGCTAATTGTTCCAATGTCATTAGGGGTGCCCGAAACTGGCCCTGGTGACAAGAATAGTGCTAGTAGCCACTTAAGCAAAGGTAGTATGTTGAGTAACCAGGTACCATCACCAAATGCATGGGGTATTCGATGAGAAAAACCTACCTCTCAAACAAGAGCCAAAATAAAGAAGAAAGTCAAAAGGATAAAAGCAAAAATAAAATAAAAGAAGCAATAAAAGACCTTATGATATCCAAGTAAGAAAACAAATCAAAACACTCATCACATATCTAGGCATCAAACCATGAGTTATATTGTGTTAGCTAGTGTAATTGTATGAATGGTTATGCTTATGTACCTAAGTTAAACATTTGTATCTACACAACACTTAATTTTTTGTTGAGCTTATATAAGAATTATATAAGGTGGATGATAAAAGTCAAAAATGCTTACTTTTGAGAAACACATTGCCATATGAAAAGTGCCTTGCATGTTTATTGATGTAGCCATATTTTTCAGTATTTATTATGCATGTTGATGGGTGCCATCGTTCATTGTGTCTTGGGAGTTTAGGTTGTGATTTTTGCATGCATTCCATTATATTTTGCTCTGAATATCACGTTTTTAGTAGAATGTGATGTGTGTGTTAAGTGTGTAGAGTCTAAGGTGTAATAAATAAAAAATTGAAGAAGTTTTGGGCAAGAAGAACAACTCCACGATCGTGGCAGAAGCTTATCAAGAGGAACAAGATCCATGGATAACTCCAAGATCGTGGACTTCAACTCCACAATCATGGACTTCAACTCCACGATCGTGGAAAAGGGTAGCATCGAAGGTAAGGATTCCACCAAGCACTCCACGATCGTGGACTTGAACTCCATTATCATGGACCTCCAATTATTGAGAAGAATTTAAAGAAATTAGACAGATAAGCCAGAGGGATCCGTGATACAATAGAACAAAATACCATTAAAAGAGCAGTATGGAGGTAATGAGAGCCAATTAAGAGTGATAGGCAATAAAATAGAAAATGGAAAAAGGAAAAAAAGGAGGAATCTCACTCAAGGATTTAAGGAGGAAGCCTGGATTGTAAGAGGGGGCACATACACACGGGGGAGACATACATACTGGGGAAAGCTCTCTTCTTTGGGCAAACTCTCTTACTGTATTTTCTTCTCTTGTTCTTCTTATAAAGCCATGAGTGGCTAAGTACTCTACAGTAGGGTTTGAAGTTTGAAATCCCATGCTAGGGATAATTGCTATTGCTTGCTTTAACATTGTTATGAATGTTTAAATTTAAAGATTGGTTTTTTAGAAATTAGTCTCTGCTTCATGATTACAATAAGAGTTGTGTTATGAAATGCTTGAATAGTGAGAGCTGTTCAATTCCAAAGATTGATTTCTAAATGATTTCTTATGCTCTGTAATTACAATGAGAGTTGGATTATGGAATGCTTATTCGTTCTGGTTATGTAAGTATGTATGAGAGATCTACATGCTCCTAGTTCCTGTATGATAGTGTGATAGTTTCCCCTAATTAGAGGGCCATGAGAGTGACTAAGTGGATCTGAGATTAGATGAAAATTTAGTTGATTTCACCTTAAGAAAGGGTAATCAATGCCATTGGATATCTTGGGTAGCAATGAGCATGCAATTATCATTTTAGCTCGGTGATGACAATTTCATTCCCTACATATTCATTCGTTATACCACATTCTTACATTAACATTGTTTCTTACATTTCAGTAATTTATACCTCTAACACCAAACCTTCATTTGTTGCTTGAATAAATTAAAAATCCAAGTAGTGGTGGCTAGACCATAAATCCTCATGGGATCTATATCTTACTACTATGAACTATATGCTTACAGTAAAGTAGTGATTAAAACTACTGTCGTTTCAGGGATGATCACATGTCATGCTGTATGCTACACACATAGCTACTAGATTTTTACAGTTTCATGATTTTTCACTAATTTTTATTTTTTTTATGCTAATTAAAGGTTTTAATAGCATTTGAGGTTCTACAGTAACCTTAATGATCTAAATTCATCAAACATTGCTTTAATTTGATTAATTTTAGCTTCAAAATTAATTGTCAAGTTACAAGCCTTTGAATTTGAAGTTTCTTTGTAATTGATGTGATTGAAATTGAATTGGATGTTTGAATCATCTTTAATTGATACCAAATGATGTTAAAGTCTTTCAATTTTAAACTTAATGACTAATTTCATTGATTTTGCAACTAAATAAATTAATTTGCATGATTTCTCAATTACATGCTATTCTAATTGTGTTTTACTTGTCACTTGACATAATTAGGCTTAATTAGATGTTAATTTACTTCTAAGTGATGCCGCATATGATCTTAGAATCTTTCAATCATGTTCTTAATCAATTTTGACCTAAAAATTGATTACTAAATTGCCTTTTCAATTGATTTATCAAATTAATGATATTTAATTTAATTTCCATACTCTTTGGATGATTGAATTTGACTTGAAAGTAAATTGAGCTTGAATGACTTGCTAAGTGTGAGTATGGGAGTTCCCTTACATTTTTGTGATATTTTTACAATCCAACTCATGTTAATTCTTATTTTCATGAACGTTGTTAATATATTTTATGAGATTTGGTCCATGATTTGGGCTTTCGTATGACATCAAATTGATCAATCGCATCCCAACATTACATTTGTTGTCTAACATTATTTATTTATTTTATTTGCTCATTCATTTCCATTTATGCATTTGTTGCCTAACATTATTTATTTTTTTATTTACTAGTCACTCTTAAAGGTGAGCTAATCATGGTCTTAAAGTGGCTTAACTTCCTAGTCACTAACAATATGGTTGAGTACGAAGCATGCTTGTTTTGGATTAAGGTTCTACTAATAATTTATGCCCAAGACATTAAGGTGTTTGGTGATTTGAGGCTTGTCATTCACTAGTCCAAGATCAAGTGGGATGTTAAAGAAAAAAGGCTCAAGCCTTGTATTGAATTCATAAGGCTCATGGTTTGCAATTTCAGCTCTTGTAAATTTCATTCATACTCCACGAGAAAAGAATTAAAAGGTCAATGGTTTGGCCATGATGGCATTAATATGTTAATGATTATAGTGTCAAATTTAGCTTGTTATCATTGAGTGGTCGTGGATCCCCTGTTATGAGGGAGAATGAGTTATGAGGCTAAATAGCTAAATGAGACTTCATGATATACCGATATCATGATTCTTTTAAGAACCGATGCTTACCTAGGAGAAGCTAATAAGATAGATAAGCTGGCTTTACAGGGCTAATAGATAATTTTATGTGTCATCGGGTATTCTCCACAGAAGAACACTTGATGATCTATAACTTTGATGTATATCAGGAAATGAGATCAAATCAATCATCTAGATAGTGCATGTTGGTGCTTATGGATCCCACATAAATGGATTCATACTATACAAAAAGATCTTGTGCCAAGGTTATTTCTAGCTTACCATAAAGATAGACTGCATATAGTTTATTCGATAATATCATAAATGTCAGATTCATGGAGATCTGAACCATATCTTACTAGTCAAATTGTAGAATTTGATGGTGTTATGTCCTTTCTTAGCCTGGGGAATTGATATCATGGGTTAGATTCATCTTGACACTTCTAACAAGCATTAGTACATACTAGTGGCTATTGACTATTTCTCTAAGTGTGTGGAGCCAGAATCTTATAATAAATTGGGGGTAAAGTAGGTTTCTAAGTTTATAAAGAAGAATCTCATGTGTTGATATAGGGTACCCTACCACTTAATGTCAGATAATAAAGTGCAATTCCAAGGCCAAGTGTTTGATTTATAAAAAAGATATAGGATTGAGCATCATCGATCTTCTCTATATCGCCATCAAGCTAATAGGGTAGTTGAAGTGACTAGTAAGATGATTAAGAGAATCTTGGCCAAGATAGTGCAATCTTGGCCAAGATAGTGCATACTTATTGAGATTAGCATGAGCAGTTATCATTTGTTCTGTGAGATTACTGAACCACTACAACGAGTCTTATGGGTGCTACCCCTTATTCTTTGGTTTACAAGGCATAAGCTATGTTGCTAATCAAAATGGAGCTAAAGTCACTTTGAGTTATTTTAGAAACTCAGTTACCAAAATTTGAGTGGAAGAGGGCCAGATATGAGTAGCTAGTAGCCATTGATGAGAAGGGATTGAAGGCTTTGTATTATCTATAGCTTTACAAAAAGCATATGGTAAATGTGTTAGAGATCTTAAAGCAAAAGGAGAGTGTCAAAATAGTTAACCAAAAAATCTCGCAAGAGAGTGGTTGGTAACATGAGTTAAGCCTATTGCATATTGAATCTTATATGCCAGTTTTAACATTTTTCATGCAAATATTTTATGTCACATCCGCATTATTAGCATTTTTACACGTTTGCATTTTATGCAAGAGAATGAATGGTGCATGGAAAGTATGATTGGACTATGATTAGTATATGCTTTGATATGCTAGATATGCTTATGAGTATGATATGCATGAATGGAATCTCATAAGATATAGAATTCAACGTGAAAAGAGGTAAAGAATAGTTTAAAGTGATGAAAATAGAGTATTCATGCTTTAAGAAGTGCATTTTGAATGCTTATGAAAGGTGGTCCTAATAATATCTTCTAATGAAATTTATAAGTGAAATGAAATGATTAGATATGTTAAACATAATATTATATATGAATGTAAAGGTTAGAATGTATATTAGGACGTAAAAATGAAGTTAGAATTAAAAATAAGTTAAGTTGAACTTAAGGGTATTTTGGTCATTTCACTTATAAAGAGGGGTATTTTCAGAAATAAAATTATGTATGTTGGATATGTGATGTATGTTATGTATGTATGAGATTTATTATATACTCATTGAAGAAAATATTAAAGAAAAATGAAAAAGAAATCAAATTAAGGAAGGAACCAATAGGATGGTGACAAGTGTCACCATGCGATT
>CANYBF013230401.1:0-14335 GCA_948192965.1 Dalechampia spathulata | reverse complement strand
CACACCACCATTAGGCTAGATCGTGTTCCATACGACGTATATAAGAGGTATCCCTTGTGGTTCCGGTATTGGTTCTCGGATGAGGGTCACTACTTGGACTACGGGAGCATGTCATGCTTGGGTATGGCTGGGTGTGACACTCATCAAATGATATTACGTTAAATTATAGACATTGTTCCTTTATAAATCAATTAATGATCGAGGAACACTAGCACAAACCTGCGATCATAATACAAAGATTGAATACAATTATCCTCAGAACCACCTAAATCATAATACAATGTCTTTATTTAATAAAAAGATTGAATACAATTATTAATTATCTATAAGTCATGCTTTTACAATCACATTGCAATATATATATATATATCATTGTATAATAATATTTCATGTACATTAGGTCAATTTATATACTAAAATAAAATATCACTTAAAGAAACCATATTAGCATTTAAAAAAGAAATAACTCTTCTTATTAGCTATATTGGCTATCGTATTACATGAGCCAAAATATAAAATATGCGATATTAAAATAATGAAATTCTTATATCATTGAAAACTAGATTTAATAAGTTTTCAAATGATATATTATTCATAAAAGAACCCATTCATTTAAATAAATAATACATATGTTAATTTAAAATCTTATATAAATTAATTTTTAATAATTTAGAAACTAAGTTTATTATTTTTTCTATATTTTTAATAAAAATCTCATTAATTTAAAATAAACTTAGTATTATGATAAAATAGACTCAAAAAACTTCTTAATAATAAATTATACTTATATTAATTCATTTATTAAGATAGTTAATTAATGTAGTTAATTTAGAAATTATTTAGAATACTTCCTTTTTAACCTTTAAGAATTGTTCGCTTTTAAATTCATTTTTTATGAATCATTTAAATTCCAAAATGAACAAATTTGGTATTGTTATAAAATAGGTTCAATAAAGTATAAATTAATAATATAATATGCTCAAAATTTTAGTCATTTAGGCTTTCAAAATAAACATTACCGCAAACTTCCAATGTATCTCCCTTAAAAAAAATCAAAATGTAGTCTAAGTAAGGTTTATTCATTATATGTTGCATACCTTATTCTAAGTAATAATCATTTTTTTAATTTTTCAAGCAATTATTCAATCAAATAGGCTATTCATTATGCTTCATTCTCAATCCCTTACAACCGCCTACCTTATATACATTTTAGGGGTATGCAAATATTCCCAAAACAGGCAAATTGAAACTATATCAAAGTAGATTTAAAGCATCTGATAAGGTCTTATAGCATGTAAAAATAATCCATAAATAAAGCCCTTAATTCCTAAATTGTTGCAACATAAATATCAAAAACCAACATACACAACACATTTATTAACACATTCTATCTACCCTTATCGTAGTAACTTCATTCCTTTATGATCTTAGATGTTCATAACACGAATTCATACACGTCCAAACATCCCAACTCATATATTATATTCACACCTGAAGCAACACAATTCATATGATATATGCATGCCCAAAATAACATAATTTATATAATACATACATGCAGTAAACCTATTTCTAATCACCAATTAATTTATAACAATAATTTAAGAAGGAATAAAATAAATTCCCAGCAGCAATATTTCCCTTAAACACCAATAACCAATGAGATTCATGCAACATCACTCAACAATAAAATCACCATTAAAGTAAGTTTTTCTCTTAACTAATCATTCATTAATAATAAAAGATTGAACCAAAACAAGATAAAGAAGAAAAAGAAGTAGGGATAAACAAAATCATGCGCTAGCTTCCCCTACCTTCTCTACACCCGTCGATCTTCTTAAAACCTCAAACACCCTCTTAGTTAGATTTACCAAAGCTTAGTTTACCAAACAAAATGTACATGCAAGCTTAAATGGAAGAAGATCGGGCAAGGAACTAAAGAAAGAGAACCAGTGTTACTGTGAAAGAAGAAAAGAAATAAGGATATGCACTTGGTGAAATCAATAAGAAGGAGAAGTAGCAAAGATATAAATGCTTTGGTTAAACAAAGGAAAGAAGAGGAGGAAGATTACTGATGAGATTGGAAGAAGAAGAAGATAATGAAGAGTGTGGTGGTGAGTGGTTCTGTCATGTTAAAAGAATGGTACGGTGGAACTTAAAGAAAGAAGATAAGAAAAGAATGGAAAAGAGATTTTCTTTTTATTTCTTTTAACTAAATAAAATTGGTTCTATGGTTATAATAGACACACACACACACACACTAACATTTCCTCCCTCTACTAACTTTATTTTTAAACATATATTATATATAATACATTATATACATACATAATACATATGTATATATGCCCATATACAATACATGTGTATTTATGCCTAATAGCTTAAGTTTACAAATTCTACTAACATAATATATATATATATATATATATATATATATATATATATATATATATATACACATAATATTATATAATATAATATAATATAATATAATAGATTAAAATATAATATAATTTAATATAATAAAATACATATAGACTTACATTTACACATACATATTCACGTAAAATATACATATATTCATATGTATAAATAAACTTTCTAAATCCACACACATACATACATTAAGCATTAATTTGACAATCAATATATAATGCGTATAAATATCCATACATTTACCAAACATCAATCTCAACATCATACTTATCTTACTATCACATTATTTATTACTCGATCACTAACTATTATCATGTGAATTTCATAACACATATCAAATAATACTTCATTCACTTTCCATATCATATCTACATATCGTAAAATTTCATATTTAATCTCAATCACACACACATATAAACTAAAACATATCGCATACATAATTAATGTAGTATACTAAATGTGAGCATGTGACAATCCAGGAGGTACTAAGATGTACAGAGATTTGAAGCTATCCTACTGGTGGGTAGGCATGAAGAGAGATATTGTAGAATTTATTTTCAAATGTTTGGTGTGTCAATGAGTGAAGGCTGAACATCAGGTGCCAGTAGGTCTATTGTAACCATTGTCATATGGGAATGGAAATGGGATAGAGTGATGATGGATTTTTTCATAAGACTACCATTAACACAGGGTAAACATGATGTTATTTTGGTAATTGTTGAAAGACTGATTAAATTAGTGTATTTTATACCTGTTCATATGGATTACAGTTTAGAACAGTTAGCAGAATTATATATCTGAGAAATAGTGAGACTCCATGGAGTGCCATCATCCATTATTTCTGACAAAGATCTACGGTTTACTTCTTGATTTTAGGGGAGTTTCCAATGAGCCTTAGGTACTAAAGTACATTTTAGTACTGCTTTTCATCCTCAGACAGATACTGGAAGATATATTGAGAGCTTGTGTGTTAGAATGGGTTGAAAGCTAGGATAAGTATATTCCTCTCATTGAATTCACTTACAATAATAGTTTCCAATCCAATATTCAAATGGCACCATATGAAGCACTATATGGTTGACGTTGTAGAACTCTATTAAATTAGGATGAAGTTGGTGAATGACAGATGATCGGACCTGATATAATCCAACAGGTAGAAGATCAGGTGAAATTGATTAAGGAATGGCTGAAAGTAGTATCTGATTGATAGAAGTCTTATATAGACTTGAAGTGTAGGGATATTGAGTATAATGTTGGAGATAAAGTGTTTTTGAAGGTATCACCATGGAAGAGAATTTTATGATTCAGGCAAAAAGGAAAGTTGAGTCTGATGTTTATTGGTCCTTATGAAGTGTTAAAAAGAATTAGACCATTGGCTTATAGATTAGCTTTGCCTCCAAAGTTGGATAGAATCCATAATACTTTTCATGTATCTATGCTTCAGAGATACAGATTAGATCCTTCACATGTCATACTAGTGTAGAACATAGAGGTTCAATCTGATTTGTCTTACGGTTAAGAGTCAATCAGAATTTTGGCATATGAGATGAAACTGTTGAGGAACAAGCAGATTCCACTAGTGAAAGTGTTATGGAATCATTACACAGGGCAAGAAGCGATGTGGGAATGTGAATCTCTCATTAGGCAACAATATCCTCATCTTTTCACAGGTAATTAAGGTTGGAATTTTGAGGGTAAAATTCTAATTTAGGGGGAGAGAGTTGTCACATCCTCATTCTTTACACACATTGAATTGATGATACGAGTGGTTAACATTGCTTTCTATATGATTATAATTGAGATGATGACATGGAATTATACAATATGTGAATGATATGGAATGTGAATGATATGATATCTAATAAATGTTATGATAATGATATGAAAATAATTAGCAGATTCACTAAATGATGATAATTTGATGAATACGATGTCGAGAACACTTAATATATTAAATGTGTTTGATTATGATAATTGATTAAACGTACGTATATTCATATATAAAAATGTATGTATGTATATCAGTGTAACTATATAAGGAATTAAGATGAATTTAGGTGTATTAAGTGAATAATATGTATTAGTATAAGTATGTGGTAATAGTATTTAAATATTATATTGGTATGTGTAGAAATGGTATGATATAATATAAAATATAACATAAGATAATGAATTAAATAATGAGTGTGTAAGTGTGTATATATATAGATATATAATGTGAGTGGGATATTAAGATATTATATTTTATTGATATGGATAAATGTGTTAGTGGGGGATATAAAATATTATATATATATATATATTGTAACATCCTCATTTACAATACTATGAGAAATGTACTACAAAGTGATATAAAGATGAAGTAAGTTCATATGAGAAAGAATAGTTGGTGAAAAGATAGTTAAGAAGATGAAAATAAGCTTAAAATGTCTTATGAAATGTATTTCATATGATTATATGATAAGTATGATTTCAAGTGTGTAAGTATAAATTAAAAATAAAGTTTGAAGCAATGATTTGTAAAATTTGTAAGCTAGGATATAAATGGTATTTCATGAAAAAATTAACGTTATACTTGGATATTAATTATGAGTACATTATGAAATGGGTGATTTTTGAAGATATTGTTTAATATCTTCAGTTTAAGGTCTTAATAAATAAAATAGAATGGTGATTTAATGCTTATTAGGTATGTATATTATATGTATGTATATGTATATGTATAAATATACATATATATTATACCAAATACATGACATGGGGTTATGTATTAAGTAATTAATTATGTTAGTGGAATATTATTAAATTATATAGAAATCTTAAGTGATTGGATAATTAAATAAAAAACTAGGTTTATGTAAATTGCATGTTAATGGAGGGTGATTAAATATGATGAATAGTTGTATTAAATTAAATGAATATAAAATAGAGGAAATAAATTGATTGAAGGGAAGAAGTATTAAATAAGCAAATGTCATGTTATGAGTGGCTTAATCTTTCCTAAGGTCAAAGGTAAGTCTGATATGATTAAAGGAGGAAGCAAATTAGGTTTCCTCTTATTTCTTCTTCCTAGAACATACAATTCCTTCTTCTCCTTCTTCTTCTTCTTCTGCTCACTCTCTTTCCATCCAATTTAGGAGAGACAATACCTTCAAGTGAGTTCATAAGTAGATTCTATTTTCTTTGTGTTTTCATGTCTTCTTCTTCTTCAAGTTTTCTAACATTTTAAAGGAAGAAGTAATTTATTGTAAGGTTGTGTTGATTGTGTATAAAAGAAAGAATTTGATTGAAAGATGAAAGAATAAGGAAGTAAAAGTGTTGAATTTGGTGTTATGAATAATCAAATGAAATTCTGGGTAAAAATAATTAAGTTAAATCCTAACTTGGATCCCTTTCATGGGTCATCTTAGTTGTTGATTGAGGTTAGTAAATGATGTTTAAAGGTGTTTAGAGGATTTATCATACTTAAAGATTCATGGAAAAATGAATTCTTACATTTCCATGAATGTTAGAATCATTTTAAAGTTGGTCATTCTTAGATGGATTTGAATGAAGTAAAATTTATGATGAATTGTAATTGATGGATGATTGAACTTTAGATTGTGTTAGATTGATGTTTTTAGCAAGTTTTAGAAGTGATTTTAAGATATTTTGATCATGGTAATGGATTATGAAGCTTGGGGAATCAGTTAGAGGTATTTTAGAGTGAGTTTCTGCTACAACTTGAGCTCATGGTCATGCTCATGACTTGAAGTCACGATCGTGACAGTAGGTTTTGCAAGATTTCTACTTAAAGTCACAATCATGACTACAACTAGTTTTAGCTTTGATGTGTAATTTTGTGAATGACTTTTAGAGGCCTTAATAAATGAGTTTCGGGACATGTAATATATCATTAGAAAGATATTTGAGTCTAGTTTTTAATGGCTAAAGAATTATTTAATTTGTAGGTCATTCATTTAGGAAAAAGTCTTTCAAAATGAGCAAAGGTCTTAGAGGGCAGCATAATTTTATGTTTTGGTGTACCATTTTGTTTAGTATATCATTGGATTTAAAGTTGAAGGCCCTATCGAATGCGTTTTTGGGTGTGTAATATATTGTTGAAAAGATATTTGAGTCTGGTTTCCAATGGTGTGAGGTTGTTTTTATTATGAGGTGATTTTTTTGGTTAAAAGTCTCATGAAAAGTAGACTACTTATTAGGGGTAACATGTTTCATGTTGAATTATGGTTAAAAAAGGATAGTATTTTACTTACAACATGATATATGTTGAAATATTTTTATGTTGTTATTTATATCCTTAGATTGTGTATTCATCATATAAAGGATATAATATTAAGTTATGCATTAGTTAACCAATGCTAAGAATTCTTTTAGGATTGCTTAATTATATTAAGTCATAAACTTACATGTGAAGTAATTTAAAGAAAGCAATGTAACATGAATCTTTATATGAATTGCTTCTTTTATTAAGTATGAATTTGCACGTTAAATACTAGAATGAGTGTATATATATAAGGTATATAATGACCTTAATGCCTTATGTTCTAAATATAAATGTTAAGTGCTTTATACGTGCCCAATAGATCAAAATATATGTCTTACATGCTATTATGCCTAAGTATGACTAATATGGGTACTTGAACATGAACATATGTGTGAGTTAAGGCATCTATGAGATTATTAGCATATATTATTATCAAAAAAGAAACCAATACATTCATGTAAACAAAATTGACCTATACGAGCATAATATGGAATGGGATGCAGAATATAAATATTACTGCTACATGTTACATGATTCATTCTTTGAAATAAAAGTATGATATATTAATATCACTAAATGCTTTAATAATATTATAGATTTTATTCTTAAATGGTTGAATGATAATGTTGCCATAGGCATCACTGAAAGGACAAATGTATCATTATTTCCTTATGGATACAATGGAATCGTGAAAACAGGTTTGTGCTATTTGTTAGCTGATTCATTTTTAATGGATTGATGGGTAAGTTATTAACTTACCTTGATAGTAACATGTGGTTACATGTTTTATATGATATTTTTACTATACTATGAACATGAATGATCAATGTTAAATTAAAGGTGATTGCCAAAGAGTATAGTTTACATTGCATGATATCACGACCTATTTAATAAGGTCGATAGTTAAAGTGTCATGACTATAAGGAATTTATATGATAATTATCTTTTTCCATTATGATGTTATTAAGTTACAATGATGAATGTTGGCTAATATATTGAGATTAATTACTAAAAATTATAAATCATGTTTTATGATATCATGATCTATCAAATGAGATCAACGGATGAATGATTATAGAGATAAAAATATTATATGATGTTTACACTCTTTCTCTATAAAAGACTAAAAGATATGAAATACGTATAATGGTTTATGGTGAAAGATTGTTATTATACCACAATGTTATATAGTTATAAAATGACAATGTGTGAGTTACATATCTATAGTTTATTATTATATTAAATTTGATATTTTAATTATGATATGTTATGATTTATAAGGAATACTTAATAGTGATTCCTAGTTAATGGACTATAATATCACGACCCAATAATCAAGGTCCATGAAAAATGTTTTAACATACTTGTGTTATGAAATGATATTCCTTATTTTTAATGCTACTGAATATATGAGATGAATTATGTATGATATTTCATCACAATGCTTACATATTTTCATCATAGCATCATAGCATAATACATACATATCATGTCATGAATCATCTATTTACATATTCATATTCATAGATGACATAGAGGAATAAGGAAGGAAGAAAATGAGTAAATGTAAGGCAATGATCAATAAAGAAATGTAATGGGTCATAAAGATGATGGATTCCTTAAATGGAATTATATAGTTACAATGGCTCCCCTAAAGGAGATGAGGTTCATAGAACCCTATAGTTATAATTATATTTGGCCTCCTATAGGAGTTAAGTACCAGTACCTAGAGGGACCCAGTACAAAAATGGATTTTGCATAATCATACAGAAATGAAATGAAATGTTACAGGAAAATTAGAGGGAGAATGGAAAGCATAAATGCATTCTCTCAAACATGCATTATCATTCATATATCATGAAAGTATAGTGGATGGAATGATGAATGCACTACAATTATACTTATATAGAGATGTTTAAAGAGTAATGAAGTATAGTACAGTATGTTGTATAATGATGCAGATACATTAAGAAATAGATGTTTATAGTGCTAATGTACAAGGCATAGTTATGCCATAAAGAAAATGATAAACAATTATTCAAGCTTATGTTCAAAGGCAACGATGATCATGCTAATGAAATGATGTTATATGATAATAATATTCTAATGTTCTTGAGATGATAGTATAATGTTATTATAGTGATATACTGACAACTGATGATTTACAATGATATGTAGATAGAACTGATAATATGTATTCTTTATTGTTTTATGACTTATTTATAGTAAGAATACATAATAAAGATAAAGTATGATACTTCATAATGATTATATGATATGATTATAGTATGAGAATCTTTTACAATAAGACAACAATGTTATGCTGATAGTATGATATTATTCATTAGTAGTATTTATATGTTGAATGTTCATAGAGATATACAGATAAAGATAATAATTTATATTGTTTAATATACTCTGAATTGCTAATGATAGGAATATAAGACAGAGTTAAAGTACGACACTTTAAAGTACTTACATAATTTAATTATGTTATGAAAACAATGATGATGAAAGATATTGACATATGTTAAAATAATATAGTATATATATTATGAAACTTGTACTTCTTACATGTACATATGAAAGGTTACAAATTCAAGATTCAATGGATACAGGTGATGATGTATCATGATAAAGTTCCAATGAATGTTTTATAATGTTATAGATCAGTTATGTTTATGAAGGCTAATTATATGTATGAGTTGCTTAATATTCCTATTCTTTATTAGTTGCATTATGAAGTAACTAAGCTTATGATTAAGATCAACTTATACTACAATAAATTGATGTCATGAAAGCTATTTTGAAAAACATGATTGATTTATATTTATCATGCTTCATGTTTATAGCACCACTAAATGAAATAGTCAATATTCGTTATTTGATGGACGTAGATGAGCAGATGGCTTGAAGCACATAGATCCTAAGGCACAAATTCAGTAGGACTCATTTTGTTAGCAAGGACTTAGATTATTAGCTTTGTATCTATATTATTTAACTAGAAATGCACATAGGGCAGTAAACATGTGTATACGATATGAGTTTTGATATTCTTAAATGTTTTTCTTTATACAATATATATAGTATGAACTTTAAATATATCAGCTTATGAGAAATAAACTTTGTATGCCTTTCAATTGCTTGTATATAAAGTTTTACAAAGATAAAGTTTGTTTTAAAAAGTAAATAAAAAAAATTTACATCCATTGTAAGATAATCAATGGTTTCTATTTGTTTAGAGACTATTCATTATTCTACTGGAGCATATTGCACCGTGACGGGTGTGATATATATATTAGTGGATGATATAAAATATTAGATATATGGGTAAATGTGATAGTAAGATAGGTATATGTGTTAGTGGAATAGGAATATGTGATAATGGAAGGAAAGAGAAAATATTATATTATTAAATGAGTTAGTGGAAAAAGATGGAGTGTATTATTATATGAATAAATAAGTTAGTGGAGTATGAGGAAGTGATATTAAATATGTATGGAAGGTTAATTGAGATATCATTATACGTATTTCAAGGGTTCAAAGGAAGGTAATTAGTATTATACATGTATAATTATATATATTAGTATGAAATAAGAGGAGTACTATAGTGTGTAAGGGTGCATGGAGTTATGCTGGAACTGCCTTACACTTAATTCACACTCCTCCATTCGATTTTTCCCTTCCTCTTAACATAACACACATTTTCTTATCCATTCTCCTAAGTGACCGAAACCACATTCTCTTCTTCATACATCTTCTTCTTACTTTCTTCATATTCATCTTCTTTCACCATAGCAGCTAAAACCGCCCCATTTCTTCTTCTTTTTACTTCAATATTCAAGTAATAAGCTAGATCTATATGATTTATTCAAGGTTTGGCCAAATCATTTCTTGTTCATCTTCTTTAAAGTGTTGGCCAAAGCACTTCTCTTTTCTTTGTTCAAGTTCAAGGCCGAAACACTAGATCTACAAGTTTCTTATGTAAACCACAACCTATTTGACATCTAGTTTCTATTTTTCTTGTCTGATCTAACTTTTAATGTGCATGCATGTATGTAATGAAGTAAATCAAGCTTAGCAAGTTCAAAGGAAGTCAAGGAGTGAAGATCTTGGCAGATAAGGTGCTAGATCAAGTGGAGAATAAACTTTAGTTTGTTTTTGTTTATTTTTCTTTAAGATGAGTATGGCAGAACATATTTGGGTGATAGATCTAGTAGGTCTATGAGTTTATTATTAAAATCATGAAGTGGCCGAATGGTTGTTAGTAGATCTAGTAGTTTGAGTCCTTCATTTGAAGTTTCTTATGGTTGATGATGTAAGAGTGAAGAAATATAGTGATTGTGTGTTATGTATGTGTGTATTTGGTGATTTTATTACTTTAGCTGAATTGATTTAAAAGAAAATAGCTAATGGATGGTAAGATCTAATGCATTATTAAAGGAATTGGTAAGATCTTAAGGAAATCACTTAAGAAATTTATAAAAACATTAAGTTACAAGATGATTATTTGATGACCTACTGTTAATCTTAACATTAAGTTTAAATGATTTAAAGTTATGGAAAATGCTTTCTAAGTATTGATGGATCTCTTTTCTATTTAAAATTTGAAGAAAAAAAATTGAAGTCTTTGGTGTTATGGAAAATGATATACAATATGTTTATTGATTTTGGACTTAAGATGCATTTTCAAAAGTTAATTGAAGTATTATTGAAGTCATGTTATGTTTAGGGACTTAAAAGATCAATTCATTAAGTATATTAAGTGTCCATAAGAAGCTTAATGAGTCAATTAATTAATGGTATGAAATCATTTAGTTGAGATTTATATTAGTTGATAAAAAATGAAATGTAAAAGTGAAGTATATTGAATGATGACATGTGGTCTTAAAGGTATCCAAATTAAATAATTGAATTAGATATTCTATTGAATAAGTTAAAAACATATGGCATATAATATGAAAATGGTTAAGTGAAGTGCAAAGTGGGTGTGTGATATGCGGCTATTTATGTATGAAATGGATGTTTGAATAAGTATTTTTAAGACACGTGTACATTATAATAAGTCTTTTGAATTTGGTTATTCAAATGGTTAAATAACAATGGCATTAAAGAGGTATGTATGAGAAGTTATATGATGATATCTAAATAACTTCAAATAAGTTATGATATTGAACAATATTAATAGATGTATAAGATGTTATTGGATTATATTAAACAACAACAATAATATATGAATAGTATTTTATTAAGAAGTTAAATAAGTCTAATGTTTATTAAATGTACTGATGTATTATGCTATAATATCAACTATTTTTTAGTAGAATACAAGTATGGTTAGTAATAAAGAATAAGGTAAGAAAATAGTTTATATAAGATTATGGTTTTAAATAAGTAGTGTTTATTTTAAATGAAAGGAGTTTTATACTTGTAATATAATGATGGATAGTCTAATAAGTATAGTTTTCAATGGTATGAAGATTATTTTAGTTTGATAATCATATATGTTATAAATTAGTTTGATTATATGATAGCTAAATTAAATAATATGAATAGTTGTTACAATTATAAATGATAATATGGTTTTCCTAATTGATGTTATAATAAGTGATTAATTATTATACAGTGGAATATGATTGCAAGTGTGAATTATGGATGATAAAAGATGGAATTCAATTTATTGATTAAATATGAATATTGATTTATGAATTAGGTGGTTTAGAGTAAAACTATCGCATACCACCAAGGAATTTAAATAAAGGAAAGGAAATCACCAGTTTGTACTAGTTTGTATAAAGTGTTCCTCAATCATTAAATGATCAAACAGGGATAATGGTATGGTATAATGTAATGACATTAAATAATTATCTATGACATGATGTTACATTCATTTATCATATCATAAGCATCATTGCATTATCATATGATTTCATAGCATAACATGGAGAAATAAGGAAGGAGGAAAATAAGCGAATGTGAGGAAATGTTAAATGGAAATGTACTTGTGAGCGCCGGTTTCTGCCGAGGCCCAGAGCGAGGCTTGCGAAAGTCACGGACCGGGGACCACACTTGGAGCGAAAGCACAGTCTTCCTAAGGGGTTCCGTTAAGGAATGATACAGACTCGAAAAAGTCACAAGGGAGTCGCCACCGGATGGTTCCGGGTTGGTCCAACCGACCCATAGCATGAGTGCTAGTTAAACCCTTCAGAGATTGGGTTCGGGTGGTGGAGATCTATTCTATGAGTTTCCAAAATCGATTTTACCATTATAGTTGAAATTAATTATCCTAAGCAAGCAAGCATGCGAGCGTAATTGTAAACACACAGCGCGTCATGTGAATTGGCGTTGCAAGGTTGCACGTAGAATGACATATAAAGTTATATGGCATTTGGATGGCATGGCATATGCATGTCATGTGAGTATGAATGACATATCATATGCATGATATGGCAACCTAACATGTAAGCACATATTATGGCAAATAGCGTATGACGTTATGCGTTTTAACATTTTTGATTCATTTTAGTGTTGGACGGATAGCGTATGCAAATCGTATGCATAGTATGTGAGATGAATGGCATATCATATGCATGATATATGAAATGATGGATGTCATGGCATAGTAAATGACATACCTTGTGCATGGCATGTGAATGATGTATGGCATATCATATGCATGATATGTGTAATTACATGGCATATGCGTGACATGTTATCTGTATGACATACCAAATGTGTGGCATGTAAGATGATGTGTGACATGGCATGTGCACGGTATGTATAGTTGAATGTGCTTGTGTCATGTGGTATGATATGTAAAATGTTGCATTATGACATGGTATAGTGTATGGCGTACCATATGTATGGCATGTGAGAATAATGACATACTATGTGCATAGCATGTGAAATGATGTATGACATACTGCGTGTATGGCATGTGAGGTGAATGACATACCATATGCATGGCATGTGAGATGATGTATGGCATGGCATATGTATGACATGGCATAGTGGTGCGTATGTGAATGTGTATTCAACATAATATATGTATGGCATACAATATGGTATGTGTTATGGCATAGCATGTGACATGGTATGACATATATGTGCATGGTAAAGCGTATTGATTGATTGAGCGTATTGGATTGCGTATTGGTGTATTGGCATATTTGCATAATTATACATATATGCATATAGAATACAGTATGTTATGGCATACGGTATATGCATGGCAGGGATAGTAGTGTGTGTATGTGTCATGTGACATGGCATGTGACATGAATGACATAAATATTTAAGCAAATATAAATCATCCACGATCAAAAATAATTAACGGCCGGTGAAAGGGATCGAGGAAATTAGGGGATATTAGGGGGGGATTAATTATTACAAGCCAATAATAATCTACCCTATTACATAAGTATCCTCGCATACATATTTTGGGACGTTAAATAACGTCCCCTCCTTCCCGGGCACTTTTCCTTGCGGTTTTGCACGATCCAAAAATGCGGATGAATTAATATGAATAAACAAGTAAAATTCATTAGTAGCAAATGAATTTTGGATTTAATTGACTAGTCCAATACCATTTAAAAGTATGAACAAAGAGTCAAAATCCAGCAATTATTA
>CANYBF013227783.1:0-16500 GCA_948192965.1 Dalechampia spathulata | reverse complement strand
TCTGAAAAGTTGGTTTGGAGTGAAATGAGGCTGAAATGAGGTTTTTTGCTTATATAGCCGACTTACCCGTACGGGTAAGCTAGGTGCCGATTCGGGTAAGCTACTTACCCGTACGGGTATGTTACTTACCCGTTTCGGCCCCCAAAACATACCCGAATGGGTAAGTTACTGAAATGAATTTTTCTTTCATATTTTGAGTATTTTCAGGATACCAGACAATTCCAAAGGCTATAGGAAGCAAAATAAACTCCCCGCAAGCCCCGGAATCATCAGTTCAGGAAAAATAATTATCATCTTCCACAGACTCTGCATTTAGACTCCTACCTCTGAACCAAAGATCTGTAAGTTTTTTCTTCAAGTCATTGAAATTTTCTCACACAATCCTTTCACTTCACAGGTTGGTCCTGACGCGTGTGGCTCCGACGCAACTTCACAGGTTCGACTGGATGAGATTGGCTCCAGCGCAACCTACAACAAGCAACATTCACCAATTCAATCACCAGTCATGGCCATCTGTACTGATACTGTACTCATCACCAGTCATGAGTAGACATGGCTGATGCAATCTGGAGTAGATTTGGCTTATCATAAGTGTTAACATTAACACAGATGATAAGCCATGTCTACTCCAGATTGCATCAGACTTGATCTCTGAAGAGAGAATAGAAATCTAATCAACGCCTTGAAAAAGCATATAAAAGCCTTTGCTATAGGCTATGAAGACATGCTGGGTGTTAACCGATCCATCATAGAACACAGAATTCCTACCAAGCTGGGGTTCAAGCTAGTTAAGCAGAAACTATGGTGCCTCCAACCAGAATGGGCACAGAAGGTCAAGGAAGATGTCTAAAAGTAGTTGGATGGAAAATTCCTTGAGGTGGTTGATTATCTAGAGTGGTTGGCCAATGTGGTTCCAGTTCCCAAGAAAGACAGCAGGGTCAGAGTCTGTGTAGACTACAGGGATTTGAACAAAGCATGTGTAAAGGATGATTTTCCTTTGCCCTATATCGATGTGCTAGTCAATAGTACAACATCTAGCACTATGTATTCCTTCACTGATGGATTCTCTAGATACAACCAGATCCTAATGGCAGTTACATATAAGGTGAAGATGACTTTCATCACAGAATGGGGGACCTATTGCTACAAGGTCATGCCCTTTGGGTTAAAGAATGTAGGTGCTACCTACCAATGATCTATAACAACCTTGTTGCATGATTTAATCCATAAAGAGGTTGAAGTCTATGGATGACATGATGGTAAAGTCTCCCACCAGAGAAGAATATCTGACAGCTCTTGACAGGTTTCTCACGTACGTCGAGAAATATGGACTCAGGCTGAACCCAAAGAAGTGCACATTTGGGGTGACATCCGGTAAACTGCTGGGTCATATTATCAGTCAAAGGGGTATTGAAGTGGATCCTGATAAGGAAAAGTCAATCATTGAGATACCTATTCCCAGAACTAAGACCCAAGTTAGGGGATTCTTGGGACAGCTCCAGTACATTAGTAGATTCATCACCACGCTCACTACCATGTGTGAGCCTATCTTTAAACTTTTGAGGAAGAACCAGCTTATGGTTTAGGATGAGAACTGACAATTTGCATTTAAGAGGGTGAAGCATTACCTCTCCAACCAGCCAATCCTGCAACCACCCCGACCAGGAAAACCACTACTACTCTATCTAGCCTTAGAAGAGGAGTTAATAGGTGCTATGATGGCTCAAGAGAATGATGTCGGAGTCAAGCATGTTGTCTACTACTTGAGTAAGAAGCTGTTACCAATAGAATGTAAGTACAATACTGTTGAGAAGCTATGCATGGATATGGTCTGGGTTACCAAGAAACTCAGGCATTACTTCCAGTCAAACCAAGTTTAGGCAATCTCTAAGGTTGACCCTATGAAGTACTTGTATGTAGCTCCTTCGCTAGTAGGGAAACTCTCCAGGTGACTGATCTTGTTATCAGAGTTTGATGTGCAATACATCATAACCAAGGTGATTAAAGGCAGAGTGATTACTGAATTTTTAGCATCCAAGCTGATGGATGATTCTGAGACCTTTGAACTGGACTTCCTAGATGAGTACTTGGGGGCAGTTGATGTCCAAAAATGGTAGTTGCACTTTGACAGTGCAGTCAACAAAAGAGGTGTAAGTATACAAATATTTAGTGATTCAATGCTTGTCATTCACCAATCCACGGCTGAGTGGGTTATCAAAGAAGAAAGGCTCAAAACTTATGCTGAATACATAAAGCTCATGGTTTGCAATTTCAACTCATGCCAATTCATTCACATGCCGTGTGAGGAGAATCAGATGGCCGATGCTTTGGCCATACTGGCTTTAGTCTGGGAGCGACTGCAGAGTCAAGTTCAGTCTGTATTCATTGAGCAATCAAGGATTCCTTGCTATGAGGGAGAACAAGTTATGGCACTAGGCCAACCAGATGAAATCCCATGGTATACAGATATCATGAACTTTTTGAAGACTGGTACTTATCCAGAAGAAGCCAACAAAACTGATAAGCTAGCTCTGCGTAGACTAACAGCCAACTTTACCTGGCATCAGAGTGTTCTCTACAGAAGAACAGTAGATGGTCTACAACTTTGATGCATATTGGGGAAGGAGATCAAATCAGTCATGTAGACTATACATGCTGGTATATGTGGCTCCCATATGAATGGATTCGTGCTTTACAAGAAAATCCTATGTCAAGGACATTTCTGGCTCACTATGAGCAGACTGCATATAGTTTGTACGGAGATACCATGAATGCTAGATTCACGGTGATCTGGGCCACATACCACTAGTCGAATTGTAGAATTTGACAACGCCTTGGCCATTCTCAGGTTGAGGAATAGATATCATAGGTGAGATCCATCCTAATGCCTCTAATGGATATCGGTACATACTAGTAGCCGTTGACTACTTCTCTAAATGGATGGAGGTAGAATCCTACAGCAAACTGGGGGCAAAGCAGGTTGCTAAGTTTATAGAGAAAAATCTCATATGTCGATATGGGGTACCGCATCACTTGGTGTCAGATAATGGAGTGCAGTTCCAAGGCCAAGTTGTTGACTTGCTAGAAAAGTATGGAATTGAGCACCATCGATCTTCTCCTTATTGCCCTCAAGCTAACAGAACAGTCAAAGCGGCTAATAAAATGATCAAGCGCATCTTATCCAAGATAGTGAGAACTTATAGGGACTAGCACGAGCAGCTGCCATTTACTTTATGGGGTTACAAAACCACTGTAAGGAGTCCTACAGGTGCTACCCCCTACTCTCTGGTTTACGAGACAGAAGTCGTATTGCCAATTGAAGTGGAGCTGAAATTACTTTGTATCATTCTGGAATCTCAGTTGCCAAAAGTTGAGTGGAAAAGGGCTAGGTATGAGCAGCTGGTTACTATTGATGAAAAGCGGCTAAGGGCCCTCTATCACCTATAACTTTACAAGAAGCACATGGCAAATCCATTTAACAGAAAAGTCAATCTTATTGCCATACAAGAAGGTGATTTAGTTCTGAAGCAAGTTAGATTAGCTATTTGTAACCCTCGTGGAAAGTTCAGACCTAACTGGGAAAGCCCATTCCTAGTTAAAAAGATCCTCTCCAAAGGTACTATTTGCATCTCGAATTTGGAAGGCAATGAATTATCAAAACTCATCAACCTTGACCAGTTGAAGAAATATTTTATCTAGAGCAAAGGGCAAGAGAAAAGGTGAAATAAAAATAAGAAGCCTGGTGAGCTTAAAACCTATATAGGCAATTCACGCAAAATTTAAGACAAAAGAAAAATACTTGCTGAATGAGTTGAAAATCCGCTTGGATGACTCATGCAAAAGTTAGAGCTCTTTAAAAGTAAAAGGAGAGCATTAAAATAGTTGATCAGAAAATCTCACACGAGACTGGTTGATAACAGGGGTTAAGTTTGATGCATATCAAGGAACTCCTGTGTTGGTTTTAACATTTTTCATGTAAATGTTTTAATCTCATTAATACGAATAAATAACATGTTCATAAACTTAGCCATAAGTAATAAAAATCTTAAACACAAAGCATTATCATCCTTTATTATATATTATTGGCTAATAATCTCTCGTAGTACAGGATTCAGGCTTGGCGCAGCACCCACAGCTTGTACTCATCATCTGTGGCAGGTCCGACTCCAAGAATCTCCACCAGTACTATCCGGCAATGAGGCTAAGTCCTCTCCACATGCTCTACAAAGCGAGGCACCAGGCTTCCTCCCTTAAACTCTATCAGTTAAGGTATGGTCTGCTAATGGCCATACTGACGAAAGATCCTAGCAGGATTGTAGTGCATACAACACCTGAATCCTGGCAGTGGGATACAATCTATGTAGGTCATTACAGTCACATGTTGTATACGCTACCAAGGATAACTCCACCTAATTTTGCTCTCAGGTCAAGTCTCCATCCACTCGATCCAGCCTTGGAATGTCATTGTCTTTGCCTCGTTGAAGGTATAACCCCTTTGCATGTGGCTATAAGGGAAATATCTTTGTGGGTCCTTTGCTGGCGGTGCCAGAATCCCAAGCTTCTCTTGAAGCTAGATCTACAACAAAATGAAACAAAATGAAACATAAAAATAAAAGCTCACTGAGTTGAAAACCTTGTAAAAGGCTGCTTAGGCAAAAGTTAAAGCGACGCATCGAGCTGAAAACCCAAGGGCGCAATTCAGGTAAAAGTTAGGGTCTAAAAGCAAAAGCGATAGCTCGATGAGCCGAAAACCTTATAAAAGGTGACTCATGCAAAAATTAGGGTGAAAACTCAACTTTTCTAAGTTGAAAACCTACAAGGACAGCTTAGAATCATTACCTGCAATAAAAGCAGACTACCACTGAAATGCTTGGAAAGTCCTCTCTTCACTCTGTCCAGTCCGATGATCGTTTTTACTACTATCTTAGCAAAAGGGGTTCGACCCTACACCATTTGATCTAACACAGGTCCGATCAGGAAATCTCCATGACCAGATGGATCAATGAACAAAAATTATGCCAGCAATCCGAACCCCGCTACCCCCAGCCATGAAGAGGTATCTACTGACTTTTGGCTACACAACTGAAAAAGAGCAACAATATCTACATAATACTCTATAGCTAAGAGGGATCTTGTAATGGTTGGATCGGTGTCGAAGGTCCTCATCAGGTACAATTCTGCTTCTCTTATTGATGTACACATCATCAATATCATCGACATCTCGCAATTAACTCTGAGGATAGTAGCAAACTCCTCGTACATCAGACACAGCTCCACATGTCCGAACCGGAACACATGAACCACCGGATCCCAAAATTGCACGATAACATGTAGAAAAGCATTGTTGATCAAAACTTGCTAAAGTGTCCTCAAGTATTGAAGTCCGATCTCTCCTAATCGACTCCATTCATCATTGCCCCAACGGTGGGAAAGAGCGCGAAAAGCAGACAGTGATTGCTGAGTCATTGTATATCTACTTTCTGCACAGAAAAGAAAATGGGTTATGTTTTTGCAATAAACATAAAACATAGGGGTATTTATAGTAGCAAGTAGCTTTGGATTTTGTTAATAAATTCAAAAGATACACAGTTCAAGCTTTTGTCTATTTTTACAGTTGGTACATAACAACCCTAGTGTATTAGCATGCAATGCCAGCCTGTAACACACCATCTTATTCTAATACAGAAATTTCAGAATTCTGACATCATGCATATAGGAATCAGATATCACATCTTCTCTAAGCATTATCTTCACTAGAGTGGTCATCATCAGGACTGGGACTATCTTGAAGCTAGATGTTATAACGCTCCAGATGTGCTGTCAGCTGGGCAATCTCTCGTCCCATCTGCTCGGTCATCCAAACATATCGCTCCACTTGCCTGCTTGACTGCAAACACAAGCATATAGGCATACAAGTCATGCATCCATGCATTTCTATGCACTCGCATTTATAGCAGGTACTCACCTGAACAATCAGCATTTCACAGGTATGGTAGCGATGCAATCCTGTCAGAAGCCTCGAGGCATCAGCCATGGCATCCCTAGGTACCTGCACAGGTCAAACACATGTAAGACTACTAAAGTCAGAGCAAATACAAAACATATGTACTCAAATGGTTAGTGTTTAGTGGATCAAACTCTATCTCACTCCTTGCTAGCATCGGGAAGGAAGTCTTGTAAGGACGACCAGTCTCATCATAAGTGTAGATCAATGGGTTCTACGGCCATATCAGCTGGCCTTCCATAAAGTCTGCTGGACACTCATATCCTGGGGGTACCTCCCGAGTGCTAGCCACTGACCTTGGTGGGACTATATCAGCTTTGAAATCACAAGATCTCTTTGAGGTGCCGCTACCTCTAGAACTACCAACAGCTGGTGAACCACGGTGCTTGCCTCGGCCTCTATGGATATCGGTTCTAACACCAAACCCACTAGCTCTATCATGTAGACCTATGCATGTGGAAAGCTCCATAGGCCTCAATAACCTCAACTGGATGAAAGTGGGGTAATCCACTGGTGAATCAAACAGACGCTTCTGCCCGGGAATACCATTTAGTGCAACAATTATCTCTGGGTCAGTCTCAGTACAAGACGCCTAAAACATCACTCTTGGGGGTGCAACAGCCTCCACTCGACTCTCTGGCCCTAGATGCCAGTCTACAATGCGCTCACCCAGATAAAAGAGTCTACCTTTAGGACTCTCCAGCAACATGTGTTGCTCATCCTTAAGCATCGAGCTAGTCAAGTACTCTGGCCTCGGGTACATATTGCTCCAAGGATGGGGACCCACCTATTCTGATAATGTTAAGAGATCAGACACCTACTCAGGTATTTCTTAAACCATTTTGATACAGTTAATACTGAATTATTTCTTCTTACCTGATCCTAGGTTAAATTGTTGAGATGCTCTCTCAACTCGTCCATTGTATAATCAAGCCTTAATCGTGGTGTACTCCATACCTGTATACATAGAAAACCAAGAGGTACCCCATGTGGAATCTTAGGTTCTGGCAGCAGTCCAAACTCATATGCCATGATTTGTAAGATCAATATACACAGTCAGCAAGACTTAAAAGGACATTACAATAACAGAATCAAAAGAATTCAACTTACCTCTATGACCTGCCAACAACCGATGAAGCGGTCTCTGCAATGCCTACTGCAGAAATCTAACCCCTGCATCAGATAGCCTAGACTGGCACTACCCCAATCATACCACCTGATAGCCTTCAAGTAATGGAGGGCCCATAATACGGACATATGGACGCTATTTTGGTTGTCATTGAATAGCGAACACCCTAACATGTACAGCAAGAAGCTGCGGGTATATTAGTCCACACAGATCATCCGACCTAGTGTTTCCGCCAACACCACTTCTTGAAGACAGTCATAAGAAATACTATATCCTCCTCTCACATTAGGTGACACGCTTAGGAGGTCAAATATTGCACTATACAACCAGCGCGGTGATATCAACCTGGAATCAAACTGGACAGGCAGTCCTGTGCACTCTAACTCAATGATTCTAGCAAATATCCCTGGAGTAATCGTAATCTCACTGACTGTCAAGTGGAAGGTATGGGTGGAATCCATCCACTGCTCAATGCTAGTGATAATAAGCCTGTTACACCTATTCTCCATGCCAGTGAAGCAGAAGATATACGGACCAAAGTAGCTTCGGTCCACTCTTACACGGATCTCCCGAGGAAGCTGGGAGTACCACTCAAATCTCCCACGGATGCTGCCAGCTCCGACGACCGTCCGCTCCCTTTGCAAATTATAGAATTTAGGTAAACTTTCAGACTAAATTACACAATGCATACAACACTTTTAGAGACTCAAAGCTCCTCCCCTTAACTCTAAAATGCACCTATTCATGCTTATGAATCATTAAAATGCCTAACCTCTCAAAAAATAGCTGAAAACACACATTCTGTTTACGCCATACATAGCATTATGTTTGCCATACATAGCACTATGTGCACCACACATAGCATTATGTGCGCTATACATAGGCTATGTGCGCCACACTTAGCACCCATACTAAAAAACCATAATTTTTACTGAACCATCACAACAAACACGTGCATACCTAAGCTTAACTCTAACCTAGCACCTAATTTGGGTCAAATACTAGCCTAAACACAAGAAAAATAGCCTAGAATTCAATTCCCAAAAAACCACAAAATCGAACCGAGTTACAGAAAACTCATCTTCTCGGAAGGAGCTCAGGATCGATGGGAGGCTATGGTGAAAGTCTCTATAATTTGATCACTAAAATGCGCTCCAAAGTATGCATCATGCATTATGAGCTTGGTTGGAGCATACCTCAAGATCGATTCGAGGTCTCGAAGGGTCGGTTGCATCCTAATACCGACCATTTTTGTAAAAATGCTAAGTTTTTAGTTTAGGGTTTGAGAGAAAATTGGTTTTGGAGAGGTAAACAAACTGATTTTTGAATTGGAAGCTTGGATATTTATAATTTCTAAGCTATATGCACCACACATAGGGGAACACACTCCACATGTAGCAAATTTTGCTAACATGTGACACCCTCTAGGAGCACCTGCTAATGTGCACCACTCTCCCACAAAGATGCACATGAAAAATTAGGCCTCTGGTAAAAATTTTAGAATTTTTAGAGGTCATTTGCTCCTCCGAGCCTAATTTTCACAACCCGTAGCGTCTGAAAAATTCAGAAAATCAGTTAGAATGCAGCAGATTGATACTCAAAAATTCAGGTATTTTTCCTAGACCATTTCAATACTAATTTCACTGATAAATTTTTTTCCCATGTCTAGCAAAGACAGGAAATTGATCCAGTAGATGATAAAAAATAGTCAAACCTTTGACTTCTGGTCAAGCCATTGATCAGATAGTGTTGCATTCTGACAGAGGGCCCCAAATGCAGACTTTAAGGACAGTCAACACTTATTTGATGGTATGAGAATAGTTCTGATAGTTAATCACCCTAACCCAGCAGACGGTCACCTCTGGTTCTGCAACTGAACCACCCGATCCAGCAGAGATCATACAATCAAGCCTTTGACTTCAAAATGCTAGCCATAAGCATCTACATGCCAACTTCAGATGATGAATCTTGCATTGAAGCCATCAATTTCACAGTGACCACCAGTCAGCCTTGATTGGATAGCCTGAACACTGAACCCCAAGTGATAGAATTGGGATTTTCACTTGTCAAAATCACCGATCGAAAAATGTCAAAGACCTAGCAGAGGATCCCAAATGCCGTTTTGGGAATATTAGACATTCATTTGATGGCACAAGCACTAACCCAATAGACGGTCACCTCTGGTCCTGCAGTTGACCACTCGATCCAACAGCAATTATAGAACCAAGCCTCTAGTTCCTAAATCCTTGCAGTAGGCATCTGAATGCTGATTACATATGATTCCAAGCCTTGCAGCAAAGCCATCGATCTTGTAGAAGACCTTTGATCAACATTGATCAGTTTAGCCCGAGCACTGGGCTCCCAGTGACAGAATTGGGTTCCTAAGCCTCAGCATAAGCAACAGATCAGCATTGATCACCTTTAACTTGAGCACCAAGCTCCCAGTTTCAAAATTGGATGGTAAGCCTCAACGTGAGCACTCTATAAAGCCTCAACGTGAGCACTCTGTAAAGCCTCAACGTGAGCACCCTACAAGCCTTAGCAGGAACATCAAGACTCGATGTAAGCATCGGGCAGGTACTTTCCTTACTTCATGTGAAAAGTCATGATATGATGACTTACGCTTGTGTCGCCTTAAAATGGTTCTGATCAGGGGGCAAACTGTTGACCTTGACTTTTCACCATTGCGTAATCTCAGGTTTTTGTCGATTTGGCTCGGTACTAGTCCCCGATGTTAACCCCAATAGTGCATATAGGCCTGTTTGGCTCCCTTTGAGTGCTCTGGGTGTACAGAGCATATTGCAGTTGGTGGGGCCCACCATGATGTTTAACGGGGCCCACTGTCCTTGCTAGCTTCCTCCGATTGTTCTGAACATGTAGAGCACATTGAGTGCATAGCATTGTGCATACAACGTTTAAGTCGAAGGATATCCCATGGGACCCATATGCGGGACCCATAGGCAAGGCCCACCTAATAGAGCCCACATAAAATAGAACACACTGATAATGTCTTACAATGTCAAATAATGCTTATTTGACATGCAGAATACATAGCATGCAAAATCCTATGTTTTGGGCGTATAGCACTATATGCTCGAAATAGGATGCTTAGTGGGGCCCACCACCCAGGGCCTACCTAACAAGGAGCCATTTTGCACAACGCTCTAATATATCAAATGATGCTTATTTGATATAAGAAATGCATTGTATTTCACCTGTGCGAGGTGAAATACACAAACAAAATGGATTTAGTGCATAGCACTATGCATGTATTATGCAAGAAAAAAAGACGTCTAGTGGCGCCCACCTTCCAAACAAAATCTGAAAAACTTTTCATTACATAATACCTTAGTATGTCGAATGATGCTTATTTGACATATGACTCACATCCTGTTTTGCTTAAGCAAGGCAAAACGAATAGGGGCAAAACGCTATATCCATCGTATATAGCGTAAAAAGACGTTTGGTCGGGAGCTTTCTCAGGACCAAATGGGATATGAGCCATATTACACAATATCTTAGCACACAAAATGATGTTTATGGGGCATGGGGTGCACATCCCGATGCAATCCTAGTGGGCCCCACGCGATGGTCAAAATACTATATGCGCAGCATGTAGCACTACATGCTGTGTACATAGGCTATGTGTGGCGCACATAGCCTTAAAATTTTTAAATTTGGATCAAAAATTACAATTTTACCAAACCATAGTTTGGCTCTATAAATATAGAGCTTGGGGTTCAGTTTTAGGGGTCCAAAATTTGCTCTAAGAGCAACTAAAACATTACCAAAATTCTCCCAAATTAATTAAACACTTAATTAATTAAATCCTTAGGATTTAAAGATAAATTGGCTCTAGTTAGGCTCCCTAAGCACGTTTGGAAGCAAGAACTCGAAGAAAGACCTACTGCCATAAGGTAATTCCTTCCCTTTCTTCCATTTTCTTCATGTTTTTTGCAAACATCTTTCATTCTGCTACTATTTTTTTGGGTATATACTATGCATATACACCTATGTGCACCACATGTAGCTCATGTGTGGTGCACATAGGCCTATATGCTGTGCATATAGGCCTCAAATTTTAAAGAAAATGCTATTTTTCTTCCATTTTGCTCTGGTTTTTCACCTGATCTAGTTCTTTGAGTACCATTAAAGGCTCCTCTATGCCTCTAATGTTCTGGATCTACCGTATACTTGCTGAATCTATATAATTTTAGCCTTCAAATTATTTTTCTTGAGTTGGATGCAAATCCACAGAGTGAAAACTCACTTTCAGGCTCCGATCTACATAGATCGGGGTTGGATCTCGGGTTTTTGCTAAAAAATTTTTGTTTTCCTTCTATTTTGCAAACTATGTGCGCCACATATACATCTATGTATACCACACATAGCCTATGTCTAGCGTACAGAGATCTATGTCCAGCGCACATAGATCTCAGATTTCACAAAAAATACCATTTTCACCCGATCTGCCATGTCAATGCTATTGGGGTTTTGGATCTGTCAAATATTGTTCAGATATAATTGATTTTAGCCTTAAAATTAATTATTCAAATTAATTGCATAATTAATTATTTGGATTGCAAAACGGAGGCCGATTCATGTTCAAAATGAGGTATTATCTTCATTAAAGTGGCTTATTTTTGTCTGTTGATCGTTTCTGTATTGACAAATTTGATTTTCTTGTAGATTCACAAACTATGTGCACTACATCTTCAACTATGTGCACCACACACAGCCTATGTATGGCACACATAGCCTGACATGCGGCGCACATTCCCTGAAAAATTTCCCAAAAATCATAGTTTTCAATCGTTTTCAAACCGGTTTTGATTTTTCCATTAATATTTGATGCTTTACAGTGGCTCAAGTATACTAGATCTATCATAAAATAATTACATTTAATGAATTTTGGCCTCAAAATTAATTTTCTGTGATTAAATGCCATTTTAACTCGTATACAATATGATTTTGATAGGATTGGATTCAAATTGGTTGAGGGGCTATCTCCAATTGCTCCAAGTAATGTTTGCACTCCCATTTGATTTTCCATGATCAAACAAAAATAATTTTTCTTAAAATAATTTTTATTTTTATTAATTTTCACGATTCGACTCGTGTAAATTCACATGATTATTGCCTAACAATTAATTAGATTTTGGCTCTTGGTTCATGCTTTCATATAGCATTGGACTAGTCAAATAAATCCTAAATTATTTTACTACTAATGAATTTATTTGTTTATTTTGTATATTAATCATTCGTGCATTTTTAGCTCGTGCCACTCGAAGCGGAATAGTACTCGAGGAGGAGGGGACGTTACTTAACATCTTAGAATTATGTATGCATGGACATTTGTGTAATAGGATAGGATTATTATTTGTTTGGTAATAATTCCCCTAAAATCCCGTGTGTACCCCTAATTCCTCGATCCCTTTCACCGGCCTTTCAATATTTTTATTCGTGAATGGATTTATATTTGCTAAAATATATGTCATCATGTCACATGCCACACCACATACTATTATGCCATGTCATAACATACTATATTTCGTATGCTTATACGTATAAGTACGCCAATACAATACAAATATGCCAATACGTAATACAGTACGCGTAACTTGTCATGCCATCTTCTAATATGCCATGCCATGCCATATCACATGCTATCATCATGTCATATGCCATTATGCCATGCCATATATACCATGGCATATTGTATGCCACGACATATACTATGTTGAATACTAATTCACATACGCATGACTATACCATGTCATGTATATACCATGCCATTACACACATATATTACTATGACATGTCATGTATATGATATGTCATCCATTTCATATGTCATGCATATGCCATGTTAACCACTCATCATGTCATGCACATGATATGTCATACATCATTTCACATATCATGCACATGATATGTAACACGTCATTCCACATGTCATGCACATGATATATCATATATGCCATCTCATCTATTATATGCCATTTATTTTACATGCCATGCATATGTCACATCATCTATCTCGTACATCATGCATATGCCATGCCACTCACTTTATATACCACACATACACCATACATTTTATAACGCCAAAAATGCTAACGTATTATGCTATACATGCTATTTACCATGATTTTGTGCTTACATATCATGCTAAGTTTCCATATCATGCATATGATATGTCATTCATCTTCATATGACATGCATATGCCATGTTATTTTATCGTTATTTTGCATGCCATGCATATACCATGCCATCCAAATGTCATATAGCCTTATATGTCATTCTATGTGCAACCTTGCAATGCCAAATCGCATGTCACGCTATGTGCTTACATTTATGCTCATATGCTTACCTGCTTAGGATAATTAATCCCAACTATAATGGTAAAATTGATCTTGGAAACTCATAGAAATAAATTTCCACCACCCAAACCCAATCTCTGAAGGGTTTAACTAGCACTCATGCCATGGTTCGGTTGGAACAATCTGAAACCATCTGGTGGTGACTTTCTTGTGACTCTTTTGAGTCTGTATCATTCCTCTAATGCCCAATAATTGTGCTTAGAAATAACATTAGAGTTAACCTTAATCATAAATATAGCTGAAGTAGAAGCATGGTTCTTCTTTACCAGCTTTAGGTATTCCTTGTAGCTTCTTTTCCAAAGCCCATCTTTATTACAATGAAAACAAATACCCTTGGGGGTTTTTTTTGCAGAATTTTTCTTACCCACACCACCTTGAGGTTTTAGGGCTGACTTCTTGCCCTTCTTTGTCACATCCTGAAATGGGCATACATTTTGCATTCATGAATTAGTTTAAATGCTTGTTTTATATGTTATTGGTGTATTAATGATGTGAAATTATGATTATGATGATAGGTATATGATGAGATTAGAGTTTATAGCTCTAATGTTGAAAATTGAAATTTTGATGAAAACCACTAAAATGACCCCTAAATGGTGACTAATTAATGTTTTTGTTGATGAAAACACTTAGTATGATTAATTAAGTTAGCTCAAGATGGTTGCTTTAACATGAATTTGATATATACAACTTTTGGTAAAATCAAAATTAGAATTAATTATGATGCCATAATTGAGTAACGGTGATGTAAGTATAATGTAAGCATATGAGATAAATTATGATTTTTATGAATTATAAAATGAATAATTATGAATTAATAATGTATTAGTGAAAGTTTATGATAATATAATAATATTAGAAAAGTATAAATTATAATTTTATTAATGATGTCATAATTTGTAAAGGTGATATCATAATTAGAATTAGTTTTAAATTATGATATGTAAATAGATAAATATATAATATAATTGAAAATAAGAATAAGTTAAAATAGATTTTAAATAGTATATTATAATTGAAGTGGGATTGGTATTTGAAAAAGTAGTTTTGGATTTTAGAGTAAGTGGATGGAGAGAGAAGATAAGTATTATATTTTATTTGATTGAGGAAATTGATGGATGGTATTTTTAATTAAAATATGGTGTATTAAAGTATATATTAAATAAATAATATGAAATTTAAAGGTTTGGATTGGTGGAATTAAGTTAAATGTAAATATATATAAGTATATGGGCTAAAGTGTACTTTTAGAGGTGTATAGGGACTATTATGGGACTTTTGCCAAATAGGACTCATTTCATCCGAATTTCCATCTGATTTATGACTTATCTTTCATTCAATTATGTTTTTTTTTTCTCATTTGGATGACACCTTATCTCCATCCTCTGTTTTCATTTCATTTTTCTTTCATTTCTTAACCATTCCATATCTTATCTTCTTCTTTCTTCAAACATCAACACAAACTGTACCTTTCTCTTCTCAAATCCCCTTCATGCTTCAAGTATTACAGAAGATATATGTGTTTAGCTTAAGGTTTTATGAAGACAACTTCATTTTCAAGTCATTTTTGAAGAGAACGGATCATCCTTTCTTTGAAGCTACCAAACTGCAACATACTACTACTTCTTTTCATCTTGTCTTTCTTTGTTCTAACAAGATACTTGAGAATACTTCAAGGTAAGGTCAAAATACTCTTTGTTTTCTTCTGTTCTTATGATGACTAGAACTCTTTTCTAAAGATCCTTTAAATACATAACCGAAACCATGAAAAATCATGGATTTTGTAGTAAATCGTAACCTTTCCTTAAAGTTTGACTTGTTTGATGGTTAAATATAACTCTTTTGAGTACATGCATGTTTTTTTAAGGTGGGTAGCAACTTTAAGGAGGTCAAAGAAGTGGAGATCTATTAGATCTGTAGCAAAATACAAAGGATATCAATTTTAAGTTGAGATTTGAATTCTTGGGTTTAAAGGTGAGCTTTGTAAGTATGATTTAGTATTGGATCCACTTGATTTATAAATTTTTGGTATGATTTGAGTTTTAACAAAAACTTTTAAAGTATTTTTGATGAATTTTGGTTGGTTTAATTAATGATTTGATGGTTAGATGAGTTAGGATTGTAAAGAAACATGAAATAAAGTATGTGGTGATTGTGTGGGTGAGTGTGTCATGATTTTTCTTCTTGACTAGATTCTTTTAATTAACATTGATAATGGTTGGTAAGTTTAAAACATAATTTTAAAGAGATTTACTAAAAACATAAGGTAAAAAGTTAAGAAAATGATATAAGTGATGAGTTAAGAAAAATTAATGATTGAATAGCTAAATATCATTTTAAGTGTATATGATTTAAGAATTATGAATTAAATGATTTAGTGTAAGATGATTATAGAGCTTAAGTAAAAATTGGAGTAAATTTGATGATATCAGGTAAAAAGTGATTTTAAAGTTACTATAATAGAAGTGGTGAAAAGATAATTTTGATTTAATAGGAATTAAAATATGGATAATGAAGTTGTTTATGACATTAAGCTAAATGATTAATTAAAAATAAATAAATTTATGAAATGGTAAATAAATTATTATGGATAGATAATATTTAAGATATAATTTAAAATGATTGAATGGATATTTTGGAAGCTTGTGAATTATAATTAAAGTAAAAGACAAATGATTTAATGAGCATTAATGGGACTTTTGGAAGTTTGTAGAATATTATTGATATGGGACAAAGGATATAAATCCTTTTGGATGAATTTGAAGACATGTGGGACTAGGACATTAATTATTAAATAATTAAATATTTTTATTAAGTGATAAAGATATAATAAGAAAATATTTAATTAAAAGTTATATATAAGATAATTTAAGGGGAAAATATAATGAAGTATAATATATAAAAAAAAGGGCTTAAGATAAAAGTATTTGATGATTTAAGGTTTAATATTTATTTTAAAGATATATGGTTTAAAAGTTAAGGA
>CANYBF013226526.1:0-10481 GCA_948192965.1 Dalechampia spathulata | reverse complement strand
CAAAAATGCCCCTAGGACAACCCTAACTTGAATCCTGGAGTGCACTGGGACAAACCGAGATGCCCGTGAAGGCAAAACGACGAGGAGATAGGCTCGATTCATCCCAATCAATCCGACCGGTCCAAAATTAGGGTGCGACACATCCATATAGACCTTGACCTCTTTATGGATAAGATCATTCAATAGGGTTATTGCAACCCTCTGATAGGTAGCACGTGTGTTCTTCAGACCAATGATGTGATCTTATAGCAATAGGTCCCCTATTCTATAATGAAAGTTGTCTTCACCTTATCAATTATTGCCATAAGAATTTGACTGTACCCTAAAAACCCATCTGTAAAGGAGTATATAGCACCAGTGGTTGCACTATTGACTAACACATTAACATGAGGCAAAGGAAAGTCATCCTTCAAGCATGCCTTGTTCAAATCTCAATAGTCTATGCAAACCCTGACCTTGTCATCTTTCTTAGGAATCAAAACCATATTAGCTAACCATTCAAGATAATCAACCACTTTAAGCAATTTAGCATCCAACTACTTCTAAATGTCCTTCTTAACATTTTGAGCGAATTATGGTTAGAGCCGATGCAACTTCTATTTAGCAATCTTGGACCTAGGCTTGATTAGAATTCTATGTTCCATAATAGTTTTGTCAACATCCGATATATTTTTATAGCCTATATTAAAGGCTTTTATATATTGTTTTAATAGTCTGATGATTTTTATTCTCTCATTAGGAGTTAAGTCAGATGCAATCTGAAGAGGATAGAGCTTGTTATTTATGCCAATTTTAACAATTTCAATGCATGATGCATTAATGTTAAAAATGCTCATATTCATGTACAATGCCATCAAAATATACATTTCATTATATTAAACTTTGAAGGGATTATATCATCATTGAAAAGTATAGAAATAGGGATATCATCATCCTCATACAAAATTTCATCAAAGGTACTCTCAACTAAAGTGGTAATGTCCTAGTAGACCTTTTGAAGTATCAATTCACCCATATCTAAACCGTGCACCTTGACATCCAATCTAGCAACTATAGTGGGTTCTAGTACAAGGCAACTAGTGATAGGGTTGTCCATGGATGGGTTAACTGGTCCATTAGTATTAAAAAAATAGTCCATCGGTTTTAATTTTTTAAAAATGTAAAACCTAAATCTAAACCATTATTAACGATTAATCATAAAAGAGGTTTAGTTTTTCAATTTTTTAATTTTTAAGCATTATTTTAAAAAATATTTAAAATATTTAAAATTTAATATATTATAAAATTAAAATATTTTTAAATACACTTCTTCTCCAATGCCTTAATTGTTTGGGCTAAAGCCTAAATTCAATAAAAAAGGAAACAAAATATATATAATATAACAATATAAATCATATATATCCCTTAGTTCAACCGGATAACTGATTCAAATGGACTTTTTAAGTGGAGATCCGAAATTGAAATAAAAAATTACAAGTAATAAAAAAAATGTTAAATCTAAATCAACACATTGATTAATTATTAATTTTGGTTGTTTGAACAGCTATTGATCCTAGCTTTTTGTCCGCACGCTGCAGTTTTAGGTTTTTGTTGATTTGGCTTGTTACAAGTCCCTAATGTTGACCTCGATTTATACACATGCCTTTGAGCTTCCTCTAAGTGTTTTGGACATGCAGAGCATGTTATATTTTGCTTGTAGAGGGTAAAGCTCATAGCATGCATTTTCTAATATGTGGAGCACATAGTGCTACATACTGCGCATGTCACGAAAATATACATTTGATGGGAGGCCTTTTCCCAAGCAAATCTAATATGCATCATATGACCCCATGCCTTAGGGTCCCAAATGATGCTTCTTTGACCTATGGCACACATCCTAATATGCCTACATTGGGCAACATACATAGGTCAAAAACGTGTCATGCTAGGCATCTGCTGCTACATGCTACGCATATAACTTTTTTCTGGGCTATATGTTACGTATATAGCATTATGTACTATGCATATAGTATATAATTTTCCAGAATCCCACATTGCTAATATGATTTTCCTAATTCCATTGCCCATACCTATAAATATAAGTCTTGTATTTATGGAAATGGGTCTAAAAATTCACTAATTGCACCTAAACTCTGCCAAATTTTAATCTCACTTAATTAAGTAATTAACTTAGTATTAGTGACTAATCAACCCTATTTAAAGCCTTAATCACGTTTGCAATCAAGATCTCAGAAGCTTAAGCTATTTTGGTAAGTTGAATGCCTAATCTCTTCTCTTTTTTATCTTGATTTCATGATAGGTTTGTGTTTTTGGCTTTGTTTTAATGATTTAGCTTCAATCATGCATGATTTGATGATTACTAATGCTTATTTGTAGCCTAAATGATCTATCATTGTGATAAATCTGCTGATATTTAGGTTGAATTCTATCTTTTTGCTTAGAAGTGCATTTTCTTTTAGATTTACCTCACTACATGTTGCACACATCACATGATATGCACCATATATAGCTTATATGTGGCACATCATATCCTATTTTGCTAGAAAACTACATTTTCATTCAGTTTTTGCCTGTTTCCTGTCATTCCTTAAAGTTCTTAGTAGCATTAAGGGCTTCATAATAGCCCTAATGATCCAAGTTCATCATATATCATTCATATTTCATTAATTTTGGCTTCAAAGTTAATTTTTCAAGTTAAATGCTTATTTATTTTTTTAATTTATGTTTTACGATATGATTAGCTTTGGTTGGTTGAGTTTGCTATCTCCCATTGACATTTAATGATGTTAGTGATTCCCACTCATGGTCCCATGATCATTTGCTTATGATTTTACCATTAAATCATTTCATTTTTGCTTAATTACTCTATTAATCAATTTTACCTAAAATTGATTATTTTTGCATGATTTTCATGATCTGGCTTGTGTTTATTTACTTTTTTTATGATTATTGGCATTACATTCATTGGAATTTGGCTCTTCATTTGTGCTTTCACATAGCACAACATTAGTCAATCGAGTACTAAATTTTCTTGCTACAAACTACTTTGCTTGTTTATTTTGCATTTTAACTTAGGCATTTTTGGTTCGTGCTTTCACATGTCATGCATATGCCATGTTTTATGTCATGATTTCCATATCATGATACCATGTTGTATCTACCATGATTACTATTATGCTATACCCCATTGTGTGCTTATTTCATGCTTATGATTACTCACCTGCCTAAGGTAATTAACTTGAATAAAATGGTAAAAGCAAACTCGAAACTCTTAGTGAATAGATTCTCACCACTCGAACCCATCTTTGAAGGGTTTGACTTAGCACTCATGCTAATGGATTGGTTGAATCAATTCTGGAACCATCCGGTCTCCATATTATGACTTTTTTGAGTTCATCTCATTCCTTAAGGTAGCCCCTTAAGAAGATTGCATTTTTGTTCCAAGCGGGCCAATAGTCCGTGCATCATAAACCTCACTCTGGGTTATGGTGAAGGCCTAGTTTATAGTGGCAACTCCACTAGGGACCTATAGTGAAAGTGTCGTGGCATTGAAATCTTTGAGTTTTATATCACTTTTTCCATTCTATTTAGGGTAATTGTATTGCATTTCATGTACACAGTTTATGTCTGTACACCACTATTTATCCTGTATCAAATTAGTGATTATGGGTGAGTGATTACCTTAAACTCCATTCAACTCCTTAGGAAAGCAAATTTGCCTTCACCACTCACTACCTTATACTATTGACCATCGATGATTCCCAATAAATAGATGCTAAGTATAGTCCTATATCAATAATTCCATTTAGTTGGATAGGTTATGGACAACGTGGCAGGGGACCTTAGCCTATTCTTACCAGATTAAAGCCCATGTAGCTAATAATAGCAACATTCCAAAATTGGGACCCTTTATTTGCATGCTATATGGATATATATCTTATCATATTAGTGAATTTGCTTAAATTCGACCTATTTTCTCCCCTCGTAATGCTTTACTAAGAGTTATAATCCTCTCATGATTATGTATTGGTTGTATACCTCATGCCTATTCTATTGGCATTCTTTTATCATAGCAATATGATCATGACATCTTGCTCTACTAAGAGTTAGAATCCTTTCATCATTCTGTATTGGTTGCATAATGACATGTGCCTATTTCATTAGTATTCTCTTATCTTAGCAATATGATAATGTGAAAATGCTGTTGGATTTTCACTATAATCCCTCATATGATTTGGCAACGATCATCTTTTACTTGCCTCACATGCTGAGAGTTTCATGCCTCGATTTCTTGGTGTAACTCAGAGCTAGTATCCCACCTAGGAGATTTTGGACAAACCTATCTTTATAGAGGTATAAGGGTGTTAGGGAGCGTTGTTATAGGCTACATGTTCACTAACCTTTTCATGTTTTCTATCCAACATGCATATATACATGCTCATGCATGATTTTCAGTAACCACTTTCTTTTGTAGCCATAATGCTGGATGTTACCTAGTATAGGTCATGCATACATCCTACATGTCATATCATGCATATCTCATGCAATCACATATGCATACATATGCATTCATGCTATCTCTCTCTATCATGTGTAGACTATGTCAGACTCACAGCCCATTAAGAATATCGCATCTCCATCAAACACTTTCTGCTCAATGCTTGATGATGCTTTGCTCACTACTATTCATTAGCTCTTTAATCAGTCTATCATGCCTTTCTACGGTGTAACATGCTTCATAAAATAATTAATGATTTTTGATAAATGAAACCCATTAATTACCTTACAAGGGATATGAATTTTTTTGTATTTACATGATATATGTAACACTCCTATTATGTTTTAAGTTTACCAAAATATTATAAGATATTAATCTCATATTATATATTTGCATTTACTACCTTGAACATTACTTTATAGAACAACCTTAAATTGTTCCAAGTCCTTACTATCAAAAGAGAGCCCTGCTGAATTGGTGCCTTTGGATCCGTGTAACATCAACTGTCTGTTAAACCTGTATCTATCAAATGACGAATGCTGAGTATTTCACCCAGTGATGCTATAACATAAACAAAGTAACATATGACATATATATATATATATATATATATATATATATATATATATATATATATTAGATTAAACAATCTTTATCCTCATATTTATAACATCAATACACAGACATTTAGTATATTATTCTCGATATCTATTACATATAACTACATTTATTTATTCACTGAATACTCAGATCATAATTCATTTTGATAATAATAAATCAATTTATTATCATGCTACTCATCACTTGTTTTATGAAAATCAATATTCCTTTCAAAATTTCCTATAACCAATGTAGTCTTTAAACCTGCATACTACTTAAATTATCATAAACCAATGTTCACTATTTCATTACTATAAAAACATTTCAATAATATGTTCATATTGTACATTCATTATAATTATCAACTTGTATATAACATACCATAATTCTTTAGTATATCATTACTACTTATAAAGGCAACTCATTCGTCAGTAATTAAATTTACTATATTATTTTATCCTCATATTATCAATATTAAAATGCTGTAATTGTATAATATCCCTTCATCATATTATTCTTAAAAAAAATCTACATTACTTCAACATATATTCAACTCCCACATCATCATTACCATAATTATTTTCAATATATATTTAAATCCTATAATTACTAATAAGTGTCATATCTCCGCTATGTCATGTATTCCTCCCATTAGTAAATTATAAGATGATTAAAATACTAATTATTATCTCTATCATTATTTAACATATAATTGGCATTAATAAAAAATATCATGCTCTCAGCATAACATAACTGTCGATAAGCATAGGCTCCATCATGTTTCCATAACATTTATACATGTGCACTTGTAATGCTTTCATCACCACCATTCTCTGTACTTTTATGATGTATGAATGATGATGGTTATGTGTGAGAATGCATTCATGTTATGCATTCTCCTTCTTATTTTCCTGTAACATTTCATTTCATTTCATTTACCCTTTAATATACTGGGCCATTTCATATGCGCACTTGGTACTGGGTCTTTCATTTCATTTCATTTCATATCATTACTATGGATCAACAAACTGGAATCCATTTCACATTCATTTCATTAATTTCATTTCATTTTCCTTTCCATTCATTTCCCGTAGGAATTCAATTCTTAATGCCGAGTACCTTTCCATTTATCATTCCCCATATTCACTCATTTTCCTCCTTCCTTATTTCTCCATGTAATGCTATGATTATGAATATGACCATTGATATTTCATGACATGATATGTATGCATTATGCCACGATGCTATGATAAAAATATATATAAGCATCATGATATCGTATCATGCATCATCCATTCTATACTTCACCCATATCATTCTTCATCTTTCTCATATATTCATTGTCTTTAAATAAAATAAAGATCATCTCATAACATAGAAACATTAAAATATTGATCATCAACCTTGATTAATAGGTCATGATATTATAACCATCAACTATAATTCACAAATAACTATTCGTACCAAATATAGCACATCATAAGTACAACTCCTCATTTTAATATAATTCTAAATTGTAAATATAACAACTCATTCCTTACTATCTTAAAATTTTTCATCAATCTCTAATACCTTTAGGATACATGATCCCCTAAACATATCCTTCTCATATCCTTAGAAACCTTTCATTCCATGATATGTACTTAAATGTTTTAATGTCATGTTAAATATATAAATATCCTAATTTAATACCATACATAACCTATTTAATTCAATCAATACCATTAATTGTAATGATAATCATATCATTTTTCAGCATTCATCACACCACTGTATTCACCATTCCTTATATGTTAACCTTACTTAATGGATTATAATGTCATATAACATCATTTACTTCCTTTTTGTATTTATTCTAAAAATATCAACTATAATTAATCATTATTATAAAATAACATCTTATTAAAGAAGATATTTATAATATATCTTCTTTATAACCATGAAATTTAATTATCATTTTTAATAAATAATTTGTTTATTATACCCTATGGAATTCATAATTATATTCTTAATCATACATATTCATAATAAAATAAATATATGAAATAAAATAAAACATGTAATCACATGTTAGTATTAAGGTAAGTTCATACTTACCTGTCGATCCATTATTAAGGCATCAATAATTAAAGGCATAAACCTGATTTTCTGTTTCTTAATTTAATTCCCTCGGTGGAATGCGTTGATTTCCCTCTGAATCACATAAATCATAAATTAAATATTTATCTTTAATTAATAAATTTAATTCAATGGTTAATCATCTATTATTCTTATTTAGCAATTCTTATATCACTATAAAACAATCAATTACTTATCAATTTAAACCACTTACTTATTATAATATCAATTAGGAAAAATCATATTATCATTTACATTTGTATCACTACACATATTAACCATATTTGAATATCATATAACATATTTCCTTTTATCTATTTATAAAATACCTTTTTAATTCATCCTTTTATTTGCCATTTAAAAACTAAATTCAAATAAGGTTTATCAAACTTAATTTAGTCCATTAATATAACTTATATAGAAAGTAATTTCTTTTAAATTTCTTAAAACAATCTTTTTTTAAACTTATCCTTACTTAATACTTTACTTAACAACATAATTAAACTCTATTCCATTTTGATAGTAAATTTAACAATATTAATTTAATATCAAATATATCCATATTATCATTTTATTCTGAAACTCCAATTCACATATCACTTAAAATAATTTCAAACATATAACATACTTATTTTTACACTTATTATAAAATAGATTTAATAAACTTCAAGTTAATACTTAATATACTTTTACCATTATTTACTAAGACACCAATTACATAAAGATCATTTTTTAATCATTTTAAGTTATTACCAAATCTAATACTTATCAACCTATCAAAAATAACTTTGTGTCATTTTTAATCATTTTAAATCCAACAATTGAAATTAAAACAAAAATCAATTTAAAACCATAATAAAGTAAGTTTAATTAACTTTAAATTAATGCCCAATATACTCAAAATTTTAATCCTTCAAATCCCCATAAAAAAAATCTGCCGCAATGTCATTTTCTAATTAATAAACATACGAACATCATATATTTCCAAATACATCCTACTTTAATTATTATACTCCATTTAGTTGCATTCTCAGTTATTTATCTTAGAAATTCATGCAACGCATACAAAATATGACATCATACATTCCTATACTCATCCTAAAATAAGTTACCATGACCAAAGAGAATAAAGAACGTAAAATTAAATACCTAACAAAGAAACAAAACAAGAGAAGAATAAAAATAAAATCATAAAACAGCCACCTAACTAATTTTAATCATAAAATAGCTCAAACAATTAATTCATTCAAGCCAAAACATCACGACTTACCCAAAAATTTCATGCCTAAAACATCATAACAAGATTAAATCATATTCATATCAAAGAAAAGGAGTAGGTGGAAAGCACAAGAAGAATTAAAACTACATCACGCAACATAAACATTTTACTCCATACCACCCTTAATTCTCAATAGCTTCACCCAAATTTTGTCTTTCCGAACTAAACTCACCAAATAATACATATATGTAAACCCAACATGAAATAGAACCAAACATTTTCCTCGGCAGCACATATCTTTTTTTTCCAATCATGAAACAATTTTACAAGAACTTTACATAGAAAACAAAATAACAATTTAACAACCACTTCTCTTAATCAAATGCACAAAAATATCTCCACATGTAATAATTTAAGGAATCAAAGAAAAGAAAAACAAACAGAAGAAAGAAAAACAAACAGAAGAAAGAATAACATAATCGCTCATAAGCTTTCCCCTATCTTCTCTACACTTGCTGATTTTTCAAAAGAAACTTCATACAACCTCTTAATTAAATCTTCTCAAGCTCATATTAGGAAGTAAATAACACATGCAAGTTGCTAATAGTGAGAATCGATCAAGAATCAAAGAAGAAGAGAAGTGTTACAGTGAAAGAGTAAAAGAAATAAGGATATGCACTTGGTAAAATAAAGAAGAAAGATAAGTATCCAAAAGTATAATTGCTTTGGTTTACAAAAATAAAACAAGAAAAGGAAAATTATGAATAGGATTAGTAGTTGAAGAAGATAAAGGAGAGTGGGTGGTGGTGGTTGGGTCAATTGGGGAAGAAAGGTACGGTTGAGGGGAAGATAAGATGAGAATGGAGGAAATTTGATTTCCTTTCCAAATTTTCTTTAATTAAAAGAAAGGAATTTCTTAGCTTAGAATACACTATCATATACACTATTATTTCCTATCCCTCCACTAATATATATTACTTAATATTATTATTATTATTTATTTTTAAAACTTATATTATATATAATATACCTTGTATGCATAACTTCACCTATGTATATACACCCATATATGTGAATAGTTATACCATCTATTACGTATTTACGTATATATATATAATAATTTAATACCTTATAATTTCATATGATATATGATAATATAATAAATATACCTCGTTAATAATAATATTTTATAATATTTGATTATACTTTATACACTTTACATATACGCCCATTGACCAACTTACCATTTTCCCTATCAATATACATGTATATACATAATATTATATAATTCAATAAAATACAATATAGTAAAATATAATCTAATAAAATAAAATGTAATACAATAAAATAATATATATATTTATTTATATACCTATTTTTTAATCACTCTTTACAAACCATATATTTATTATAATCATTCATTAAAAAATATATATTTAATTATTCTTTTAATTTCTCTTTATGCATATCACATACAATTTCTCATATACCTACACACAATGTTTATTAATTAAGCACACAAATATATATATCTTAAATATATTTTAGAACTTTCTAAATGACACGTATATAAAAAAATAATATTCTCACATTTACTGATTTCCACATAATTACTAAATCTGAATTTCAACATAATACCCATTTTAAATTCATCACATTCCCTAATCAATAATTCTGCCAATTATTATCATATAAATATATTCTTCATAATTGCATAAATTAATTATGCAATTTCCTTAATCATATTTAATTATGACATCATATATACTCTTAATATATTTAATTTCATCTAAAATTCTACTTTCTTACATTTTACATACGTACGTATATTTTAATATACAATTGTATGTACGTTCAATTAATTGTTTATTTCTTAATCTCATTTATTTATACCTTTTCCTAATTTATACATAACTATTAAATTATGCATACTCATTAAATATTTATCATTTATCTTAATTCTTCATATTTTTATACTTATATACGTACGTACACTATCATACATGATTATATATACGTCTAATTATTTATCATAATTAAATATAC
>CANYBF013224323.1:0-14051 GCA_948192965.1 Dalechampia spathulata | reverse complement strand
TTTCATTTAATTTTATTCCTTATTATCCTACATCATCAATCCACTCTACATAAAATAATACTATCCTCAATATCCAAAAATAATACTAATTTAATAATTCCATTAAATACAAATTTGTATTTTCATTCGTATTATACGTATGCAATTTATATGTAAGTATTTATTATAATTTCCATAATTATATATAATTATTAATTATGTATATTATTAATAATTCATAATTCAAGTATGCATTCATATGCATTTAATTATTCATATCGTATATATACTCGTATATACATATTTATTCTATTCATATAAATTATTTGTACTCGTACTTAATTATACGATATCATGAAATTATGTTCTTAATTAATATGTTTAGACTTCATATTAATTCTCGAATGTTTATACGTATAATTATATATGTATGGAATAATTTACGTATCTTATTTATACGATCGATTACACGATCGATTAATTATACAACCCATTATTTATCCTGATTAATGACACTTAATTATTTTAAGCGTACTTGATATTTTATTCTTGTCAAATATTATCAATATCATATCTCTTGAATTATTATCGACTCCAAGTCATTAAATCATCCTTTCAACGATACGTTTAATTATTATCGTATCATATAGTACGATCGACCATTTTTCAATGGTCTCGAAAAATTCTAATCATTTCTCCATAAAATCATATATCATAAGGCATGTCATTTATTTATCATAGTATGCATAATTCATATAAATTCATAATTCAAATATTTAAATTCGCATCATCATCCAAATTTAACACATATAAATCATAGCACATCATATGTATATACTAACAGTGTGTACCAAAAGTGAGGATGTGACAAGATACTTAATAATTAATATGTAATTAATGATAAATTAGTAGAATTTAACTTTAAATAAAATTTAATAATTAATAAATATAAATAAAAATACTAATTTTTAACTTTGAATCAAATTTAGTAGCTAACAAATAGAAATAAAATGAATAGTATTTATATTTGAATAAAATTAGTAATTGTTAACTTTTAATAAAATTTAGTAGCTAATAAATAAAAATAAAATGAGTAGTATTTATCTTTAAATTATACATTAATTTACATTTTTAATTTATTAATTTTAATAGTGATATAATTATTTAATAATATATTAATTCATATTATGACATCCATTTTTCAAATTTAATAAGATAATTATGTAAAATTTAATTTAATTTAATGTTATGCTAATTATGTTAATAAATTTATTTTATTCACTAATTAACATTAAATAAAAATTTATTTAATTATTTATATTTTTTAAATTCATTTTTAAATTTATTTTTGATAAGTTTTAAAAAATAATATTTAAATTAAAAAATTTTAATAAAAATATAAAATAATACAATAATTACAATTAATAAATTTATTTTGTACACTAATTTATATTAAATAAAAATTTATTTTCTTATTTATATTTATCTACGAAAAAATGATAGTATTTACTACTAAAAAAATTATTTAGATTAAAACACTTCTACGGATGTTATAATGCATTGCAATATCCAATTCTATTTCCAAGAGGAGAGAGTGGATGATACTAGGATATCAAAAAGATACAAGACCAAAATGATAATCAATAAAATACTATAAATGAGGATCAAAGTCTACAAATGACAATACAGACAACAACAGAGAATATCATTGCAAGAAAGGGATAATGTCAGTATATTATTAATTAAAATTGAATAGACAATCTAATTCATCAAAAATTCAAAGTATTCCTTGTATAAAAATATATATGTAATTAATATGAATGATAACATAGGTGTAAAGACATGAAATCTACGAAATGTATCTTGTCATGAATACTATTGCTACCATTTCCAAATAAGAGAGGATGAACCATATCTAATATTGCTTTCTAGGAGACTATTATAACAATTTATAGTGGATATGTATATCAAATTAAAGAGAACAAAACTTGAATTTTATAGGACATAACAATCAATAATACATGTTGAGCTATACCAAGGCATAGTAGACAATGTCAAAGTAGGGGAGACAAGAGGGAAACAAGTAGGAAAAGGAACAATCTTGCCAATTAATCATATTGGAGGACCTAGAGACATGCAAACAAGATATCTAGATGCAATGGCTTTGGTACAAGTATTTAGAAAGTTTGATCTTTTTATTACAATGAGATGCAATCCTAAATGGGAAGAGATAGTAGAGAATATACGAATAGGAATAAAACTATCAGAAGTTCCACATTTGATTGTTAGAGTTTTAAGAGCAAAGTTACAAGATCTTAAAGATCAATTATACAAAAAGAAGATATTTGGTGAGGTAGCAACACATGGGCATTTCATCAAATTTCAAAAGAGATGTCTCTCAAATACACACATCTTGGTCATATTGAAGCCTAAAAGCAAAGTAACTAGCCTAGAATATTTTGATAAATATGTTATGACAAAGATTTCAGACAAGATTAAGTATCAAGTACTGTACATATGTGTAATAAAACATATTCTCTATGGTCTATGTGGACAAGAAAATCCTAAATTTCCTTGCATGATTAAAGGAAGATGCAGATTCAGATATCCAAGATCATATAATAGTAAGATAATGTTAGGGTGTAACGGATACCCTATATATAGAAAACCTAAAAATGATTGTCAGGTAATAAATTATTCATGTTATTACAATTATGTTACATATTTTAATGAAATGAAAATAATGGTATTCTTATCATATTGCAAGTGAAAAAGGAAAATAAGATATTTGATAACAAATGGGTTATGCCTTATAATTCATATTTGCTTACAAGATATGATTGTCATATCAATGTAGAGGTAATGAATTTTTTTAATGCAATAATGTATTATAATATGGTAAAAAATTTTGTATAAATGAAGTGTAAAAAGTAAAAGAAATAATTCACTAATCTTATTTGCTAAATTATAATAGGTTTGCTTCGGATTGGCAGTAGTGAACTACTTATACAGGTATATTTACAAAAGGACATGATAGAATAACAGTCCAGGTTGGAGATAGAAAGAATCAGATAAATAAGATACAACATTATTAAGATGTAAGAAGGGTTTCAACATAGGAAGCTAAGTGGAGGATATATGAGTTTGAAATGAATAATATTTATCCTACTGTCATGAACCTACTACTCCATCTACTGAACAAACATATAGTGACATTTTGGCATAACCATAACTTGTAAGACATACTTCAATGAGATCACATGAAAAAAATGATGTTGATCGAATACTTTGTTACATATTCAAAAAGTGAAGAAGTAAGCATACTATTGTACAAGGAATTTCCAAAGCATTATGTTTGGAATGCAAAAAATCAAGACTAGATAAAATAAACTAGAAATGTCATTAAACGTGCAAATACAGCTAACCCGATGAAAGGAGAAAGGTATTATTTAAGGATACTTTTAAATAATATCAAGGTTCCAAAGTTATTTGATGACTTGCTTACAATAGATGATATATAATATTCTATATTTAAAGAAGCTACTATAATGAGGGGGTTGCTTGAATCAGATAAGAGCATAACAGAATAAATGAGTGAGGCAGCAATATTCAAGATACCATCAGAGTTAAGAAGATTATTCGCAACATTATTGGTGTATTGTGAGCCTATAAATGTCAAAAAACTATGGGATGATAATTTCAAACGATTACTGAAGATTATGTTAAAATGCATGAGAACTTGATAGAAACACAAATAGCTTACACTTTGAGTGATATTCAAAAGCACCTGATAAGCATGGGTAAGGATGTGAAAAGTTATAATATACTTATAAAAGAAAGTCACCAGCTTAGCCGAGTGGAGATTAATAATAGAGAGATTGCAGAGGAGATAGTAGTGCAAACGCTATAAGAAGACATTAATGTAATGTTAAAGCTTAATTTAGAACAAAAATATGCATATATGATGATAATGAATAGACTAGACTCAAGATGCACTAGAAAATTTTTTATGGATAAACCAAGAGGTACAGGGAAGACTTTCTTATATCAAGCATTATTGGCTAATCTAAGATCAAAAGGAAATAGAGCTCTAGCAACAACAACTTCAGGTGTAGTAGCACCAATAATGCCAGAAGTACGGACAACACACTCTAGATTCAAAATTCCACTCAATCCAATAAAAATAATATTATGTGGTATATCAAAGCAGAGTGGCTTAACAATATTATTACGTAAAGCTAACATGATCATTTAGGATGAAGCACCAGTGGTCAAGAAATATATGATAGAGATAGTTGATAGAACGCTCAGAGATATAATGAACAACAATGATTCATTTGGTGGAAAAGTGATGGTATTTGGAGATGACTTTAGACATATATTACTAGTGGTTCCTAAAGGAACATGGCAAGAAACAGTTAATGCAAGTCTGGTAATATCATATCTTTGGAATAAAATGGAAGTACTCAAATTGACAAATAACATGCGAGCTAGATCAGACGTAAACTTAAGTGATTTCTTACAAAAGTGAAGGATGTGGAAGAGCCTGCAACTCATGATGGAAATATAATCATACTAGATGAAATGGTGGTAAAAGATGATGGAAAAGATTCATGCGAGAAGGCATCAATATAAAATGTGTTTCCTAATTTTGTTGAGAACTTGATATCATCAGAATACATGACAAATTGTGCAATATTGACAATGAAGAATGAATATGTGGATAAATTGAATCAGATGATGATAGATATGTTCCCAAGAGAGACTCAAATGTACCTTAGCTATGACTATGCAATTGATGATATCAACACCAATTATCAAGAAGAATTTCTAAATAGCTTACAACCAAATGGAATCCCGCCACATAGACTACAGTTGAAAGTTAATTGCAGAATAATAATTTTAAGGAATTTGGATGCAGCGAATGATATCCATTCTAATTCAAAAGGAAACAATTTTATGTTTTGCAATGACTATAAACAAGGTATAGGGACAAACAATACCAAATGTAGGAGTATACTTGCTAGAAGATATTTTTTTGCATGGATAGTTATATGTTGCATTATTAAGAGAGATTTCAAATTCAACAATAAATGTATTAGTCAAAAAAGATGATATCAAAAGAAGAAACCAACATACACAAAAAAAAAAGTCTATAAAGAAGACTTGCTATCAAATAGATAAATAAATATTTACTCTCATTTTTTTATAAATAAATGAATGAAAATATTGTATAAACATTATTTTAAATAAGCACATAATGCTTAAATATCAAATATTAATTTAAAATTATAGAAAATATTACAATGGTAAAAAATTTGAAAAAATAAAATATAAAATTATTACAAAATAACAGGTCAAAAAAATCATATTAATATGCATCACACATTATGAAACTCTAGTTTCTAATTAAATACATGAAGCTTTAACTCTTATATATTCCATAATTAGGGGATAATATTCATTCATCAGTTTAATTTTGAAAATTGAATTTTTGATTTTGATGATTAAATTAAATATTTTAATTTTAAAATTTATAAATTTAATTGAATTGAATTTTAATTCACGTAAGTTCGATACAATTTTTTATTTTTAAATCAAAATTTTTAAATTTTTTTAATGAAGCTAAATTAAATATTTATTGAATTTAAAAATCTCACCAAATTATGCTCAGCCTTAGCCACCAAATTATGCTCAGGCTTAGCCATGATTGACGTTGTGAACAAGTGATAGAAAATTACAACATATGATGAACGTAATGATCATACATCACGTTTAAAATACACAATATGATATCAAAATAGTCAAATTGAAATAGTTTGATAAGAGTTTTAATCATGATAAAGGAGTTTTAATCAGTTTTAGGATGTTAAGTATGTGTATGTTTGAATAATTGCTCTTTTAATAGTCTGAATCCGATAAAGAAACTGAACTGGAGAGTCAAAGTTGTGTTTGACGCTTGAAAGCACACCAACCACATCAAATATTCGACAAAATTATCATGTATATTAAATATATATATATATAAAGTTTAAAATTCCAAATACATTTTAAACTTGATCCTAAAATAAATATAATTAAATTTAAGAGTTGCGTTATGATTGAAAACTTTATAATAAACTATTAAGCAAGCAACAAAAATATACAAGTAATATATAGGAAGGTTGAAGGAACCAACAAAACTTCCATTACTTTTACTTTTCCAAGAACAAACCGATTTGTTTCATAGGCGCCTTCCACATCCACGTGCTTATATATATATATATATATATATATATATATATATATACTAATAATTTCTTGGTTTTTAAATCAGCCCATTCGATTTGCTCTATTACTGCTATTTAAAGTTGACTTTGTTGATTCAATTCCTTATTGCTTCTTTCTTGCCGGCGAATCCGAGAATTTCCCAAAGAAAATTCAACTCCACTGTCAACTTGACCTCACACCCAACAAAAATATTCATGTATATAAATTAAACTATTAATAAAAAAATAAGTAAAAAACAATTTAAATATTTTTTTATTTTAAACTATTTTTAATGATTAAAAATTATAATACCTATTTTAAAACTATGAATTATTGCCTATTTGAAAGTCTATTTTAAATGATTTTATTAAAAAAAATTTTTTTTCTTACACTCATATGTAGTGTTTCAACAATTATGCAGGCATATGCTCAATAATTGTACACTATACAAAATAAATCTCGTTTTCTTTCTATAAATAAAGATAATAAGAATACGTTTTAATATAGTCAAATATTTATTCATATATATTTATCTTTATTGACAAGTTAAATTATAATATATTTGGAGTTAAGTAAAAAATTAATCAATAAATACAATAATTATTGAAATCTTCAAAAACATACAAAAAATGAGTATAAAAATTAAAGAATAGTCGAAATAAATTTTGAAGTAAAAAATTTTTAGAATAGAAAAAAAAAAAAGAAACGGCTTTCCTCTTTCCTTTTAATAATTGACAACTTGATGTCAATAAAAATATAAAAAAAAAGCCACAAAAAGATGAAATAAATATATATATTTTTAGAATTTGGAATTGGAGGAAATTACGGTAATTTCATAATAATATACTAATTGAAATATCTCAACGTCAAATCCTTTAAGTATACGTATAAAAGTCATCAAGATGGAAATAAGATTTCATGAATAAGATTTGGATCTCTTCAATATAGCCATCCAAAATATTTTTCAACAGTTTTGATGCTTGAAAAAATATGCCCGAATTCATTTTTTAAGTTATTATAAAAATAATATTGATTTAAATCGATAATACTAATGATTATTCCATAATTATATTGATTTAAAAATTTCTCTAATTTTAGAGATATTTTTAGAATAATGAATTTTATTTTTCAATTACATCAGATAATTTTTGAAATTTTTGTATAAAAATGTTGTATTTTTTTTATCTCTCTTTGTAATTTTATTACTTTGAAAATAATACTATATATTTATTAAAAACATAAATTTTTATTTTTAGAAAAGGAACTTGGTTGTCTTTATAAGTTGATAAGAAGATGATATTTTCGGAAAGCAAATTGCTTTTATTTAATATAGTTTTAAATACAAGTTGATACAAAGGTAGGGCTGCTAATAATTGGAGGTCGATTTTGGGTGAGTCGGATGGGCCGCGATGCTTATCATAATAACAATAATTTCCAAGCTCCCCACCTTCCTTATATTAAATCCTAATTCCACTATATATATATATATCGTGGCACCTTGTTTAAACAAGTTGCTTGTCCGCATTTATGTCGATGCCCTTGGCCGTTGGGGTTCGCTTACTATGGGCGAGCATGGTTCATTTCGATAAAAACAATAATCCAATCAAATCGATTCTATTTTAAACTTTTTTGAATACGATAAATCTTTAAATTGATCCATTTTAATTTAAAATATTTTAAAACTGAAATTATTCAAATATAATTTTAAAATCAAAAAATGAATAAATCGTATAAATTCAATTTGATTTAATTTCATCATTTTCAAATTAATTTTTTTTATTTTAATTTAATTTTATACATAAACAAATTTTGGTTTGTAAATCAAACCATACTTTTCATATTAGGTATGTAATATTATTAAAATCGTATTAATCTATTAATAAAATGAAAAATTATGTCATTTGCTTCAACTGTAAATTCTAAATATTAAATTGTATTTGCACTCGTCATTAATCCATATGCAACATATTTAAACATTTATTATTAATTATTATGCATTCATTTTATATTAATACATTACCTTTTTACTCATTTTTATATATTATTTATATCTTATAATTTGTTATTTTTATATTAATTATATTCAGATTTAAGATTTTAGTATGAGTATTAATTGGAGTTGCCTACGTTGATTACACATCAAATCCTACCTGCCAACCTAATCTGTCACCTTTAAATTTACCTTATCATAGTGGAGTCACTTTTAGTTAGAGGGAAAATCAAACAATTATAAAATTTAGAGGGAATTAGACTCTACTTTGATCCATTAGCTGGGATATATAAATATGAATAGACATTTTAAAATATTGTTTCATGAATAGATCAATCATAAATTTGAAAAATTGCAAATGGATGTATGCAATTTTTATTTTTTTATAATAGTGTTTGAAGTTTATAAATTACTATTACAATGTTTAATTGGTGGTTTAGCCAATTAATCATTTTATGATGCACTTAAATTTTATATGAAAAACAATTAAGTTTATGAAATATTTTTGAAAATTATTATCAAAAAACTAATTTGTTTTTTCTTATAAAATCACATATTATGCAAACGGTAATTTTCTTGAAAAGTCTTTTTAATTATAATTACAATGAATTTTGTTATCTTTTACGTTTGAACAACCAAATTGCAAAAAATAAGGAGAATCTAAGTAAAATTATTCCAATTTTAAATTGTACTTAAAAAATATTTCAAAAGTAAATAAATTGATATTTTAAATAACTAATTAATGATATTTTTAAATATAAACATTTTTTGAATAGATAATTTGGCCAATTACACAAATAAGGATATCAACCATAAATTTGATATGTTTTAGGAAGTACAAATATTAAAATGTAAAATAGAAAGGTCAAATACTAAAATATTCAAATTAGAACAATATGTACTGATTTGTAATTTTACACTTGTGTGCAATACGATTCCTATTGAAACTTGTGATATTTTTTGAAAAATTATAAAAATAATGATTTTTGAAAATATTTATAATAATAATGTTTTTAAATTTAAATTGATTACAAATTTATTATAAAAGAATCATTATATATCAAGGAAAATTGATTTTTTAAAAAAGTTTTGAAAATTATCTTCAAATATTTTGAAATTAAAGATACTAATAATTAATTAATTAAAATAAATTAACTAGATTAATATATTTAAGAATTCATTGAAATAAATTAATCAAATACTTCTAATATTATATTAGCTGCACGTATTATTTTCGTCTGTTAGAAACAAGATTGATTTTAAAATCTTATTTAAATATTATAAAAATAGAAAATCTAATGATATAAAGTTAATATAATATTTTATCAAATGATATCAGACTTCGGTTAATTGAATAGACAAAAGCCCGAAGATGGTGGCAATTTAATTAAGTCACGTGTGGATAATAAGAAGAAAAGGCAAACCAGAAAATCGCACACTTTCAATTATGATATAAACGATAATACATTCAAAAAATTTTAAAAAATCCTATCATTTAACAACAATTTATTTTTTTATTATATAATTGTTGAAAAAGTAATAAATTTTTATTTTAAGCAGTTAAGCGATAATGCTGAAACCAAAAACTTACTTCAAAATTAGATTAATTATTATATTTTTATTTATTAGAATTTACCGAAAATAATTGATATTTATGACATAATATATTAAAATTTATGTATTTTTTCTTACCTAATTGCTGACAGTCAGTTTGTTTTACTTGAGATTGTTATAGACTTCTCTTCTTTCTTTTTTTTTATTTTATAATTTTATTTTAAAATAAAATGTCATTTTAAAAATATTTAGGTTCTTCAAATGTTTTTAAAAATGTAAAATAATTATTTGGAAATTTATTGTTATATTTACAATTTTTAAATGTTTTATTTTAAATAAAAATTATAAATAACAAGAGGAATTATAAAAGATTAATAATTTCTAAATTTAAAATATTATTTGGACAACACAACTCAAGTGACGTGAGATTGAACGCCTTTCACTCCCTTCACTCATACTTTGATACCAAAAGGTGATATACCCTCACCCCAAGGGCCTCCACACCCCGACCCGACAGGGATGGTGAAGGAAGTAAATTATGGTATCCAGCGACCTCCTAGATAGAGATTCAGGGTCTTGGTGCCCACAAGGAGCCCACCCAGAGGGTGTAACTCCTACACTACGGCTGCCAAAACTCGAACCGTGAATCTTTGATACCAACGTCACATCCGAGTACCAACTGGGCTACACCCGGGTTACCTTCACTCACAATTTTTATCCTTTACTGCAACATTAATTGAATCTCATATTGCTGGGCCCCACCGTTTCTATCCTTCCTTTCCTCCTTCCTTCTTTTCCTTCCCACGTGCTTTATCCTTTGCACTCTCTCTTTATCACGTGCATCTATATATATACACGCCTTTCTACTCCTTCATCCTTGCTCAATCTCATCTTCTCCCGTCTATGGCACTTGTCCGCAACCGCCGCCACCTCAACCTCCGTCTACCCTTACCGGAACTCTCCGAACGCCGCCCTCGCTTCCCCCTACCCCTTCCTCCAACTTCCTCCTCCTGCGCTGCTTCCGCTAATTCCGCACCAGCTATCTCCCTCAATGACCTTGAAACGCTTCATGTTTTAGGCCATGGTAATGGCGGCACAGTCTACAAAGTGCGTCATAAAAAGACCGCCCAAACTTATGCTCTTAAAGTCGTTCACGCTGACACCGACATCGACGATGCCAATCTTATCCGCCGCCAGGTCTTCCGTGAAATGGAAATCCTGCGACGGACGGATTCTCCTTACATCGTTCACTGCCACGGAACATACGAGAAATCTTCTGGTGATATAGCGATTTTAATGGAGTACATGGATTCGGGGTCACTGGATTCACTTCTACGTCAAAAGGGTACTTTCTCTGAATCAAAATTGGCCCATATAGCTCTTCAGGTTTTGAATGGATTGAACTATCTGCACACCCATAAGATCATCCACCGTGATATCAAACCGTCAAATCTTCTGGTGAAGAATTCCAATGAGAAATCCGTCATGGAAGTGAAGATTAGCGATTTCGGCGTCAGTAAAATCATGTATAAAACATTAGATGCTTGTAATTCGTATGTGGGTACTTGTGCTTACATGAGTCCTGAAAGATTCGATCCTGATACTTATGGAGAGAATTACAATGGATATTCTGCTGATATATGGAGCTTGGGTCTTACTTTATTGGAGCTTTATTTGGGTTATTTTCCGCTTCTTACGCCCGGTCAACGACCCGATTGGGCTACCCTTATGTGTGCTATATGCTTCGGCGACCCGCCTAGTTTACCCGAACATGCATCCGATGAGTTCAGGAACTTTGTCGAGTGTTGCTTGCAAAAGGAATCCAGCAAGCGTTGGACGGCGGCACAGCTACTTTCACATCCTTTTGTGAGATCGGATAAATGATGGCGGAACTTTGACCCGGATTTGGACCTCGAATTTCCTCTCTTTTTTTGTTGTATATATGAGGTCGGAAATGGGAACCGGAATTCCTTTCTTTCTTTCTATTTATTTATTAAAAAACTCATTTTAATTTCTTCATTTTGTATATTCTCTGTTAAATCAAGTGAATCTGCTCTTCGAAAATAGAATCAGATCGTCTTTCTCCGTACTATTCTCTTGTTCCTGCATGGAAATATTTTCAAATTTCAATTTGAATTCCATGGTTGAAGTTCACTTCTAATATTAAATCCTTACATGATTAAGTAAGTTATTACAGCAAAAGAATAATTAGTTGAATAAATCCCAAATCATGATTGAGTGGGTTCTTGGTAGATTCCATGGCAAGTTGCACAAGCTGTCATGGTCCTTTTCGCTTTTTTTTTTAAAGGATTTGTCTTTCCTTTTGGTTGTGTTTTGAGAAACTGCTCCGATTAGATAAGCCTTCCTTTCAAAATTATTAATCAACCCACCAAATATAATTAATAAAAAATGATCACCATCATCATACGGTAAACCTAACAAAGTGGTGGTAAAAACAAATGATGGGGGAAGAAGTCAAGGGCGAGTTGCATAGAAGCAGTTATAGCCGTTCATTATCAAGAAGAAGCTTCTTGGAGAGGCTCATTCACAAGCCAAACTTGAATTTAATGAATTGATATGCAAAGATGATTCCACAGCTGTATATGGGTCAGTCTGATACTGACTTGGTGTCAGCAATAAAACTCCAACAACTGATAAACCATCAAATCGATAATTTTGATTTTATTTTATTTAATTCTAAAAACTTCAAAAATTATGGGTTTAATATTTATTTTCCAATTATTTTATTGAAGGTATTTCTAAAAGTATATAATCAGAAATTATCAAAATTATTTAAACCCATCCAGATGTACCTCAAGCTATTATTTGAAAACAGGAAAGCCCATCAAGCTGACACGTATTTATTTTTCAGAAAAAATCATATAAACAAAAAATGTTGGTTTTCCAATTGAAAATATGTTAATCTTTGTGATATTTTACTGCTTTTCAGATTGCTTTTTAGTTATTTGAATTTGTAACAACTGTATTTAAGTGTGTAACAATTTAAAAGTGAGATGTTTTCGGATAAATCTATTAAATTCTAACTTTTTAAAACAACCATTATTCATATAAACATCATATTTTTTATTATATCAGTCATCTTAATTACATTTTTTCTTTTAAAAAACTTATTCTTCTGTTTCTTTCAAAAGCTCTGGATTATTTTAAGATCAGAAAATAAATAAATAAATAAATAAGAATGTTTATTACATTTTAAGTTTCTAGCAAAATAAAAACATACCTCTAGTATGATTATTTCATTTAAAATGATATATTTTGAAATTTAAGATAATGTTCATCACAGGTTGATGGATTTTTCTATTATTTATCACTTTATTTTAATATTAATACATGAAGTATTTAAAACTTATAAGGAATAATTTAATTATTTGTCAATGTTTTTTTTATAAAATTAAGATATTGCAATTCATTTTATTAAAGATATTTGTAAAAATATATAATAAGAAATTATCAAAATTGTTTTTATCAATTCAGATATACCTTAAGCTTTTTTATTTGGATTGAAATAATAAATATGAAGGTAAAATAATGGCAAAAATTTTCTTTTATTTAAAAAATGAAACAAAGAAATGATTTTTGTTATTTTTTATGATGTTTTAATGATGTTCATTCATAAAACATTATTTATCATGGATGAAATTAGAAGAATTAGTTTTTTTAGGAAAATAATTAAAACAGTGACACTCAAAGTTAAATTCAAATAAAATTTCAATCTCAAAATAGTAATCAAGAGGGATGAATTGATAAATTAAAAATTTTAAAACAAATTTAGTACACTAATTTAAGAAATAGTATACTTTTAACAAACCATTTTTGATAAAATAAAGCAATAATCAAATCATTTCAAAATAAATTAAAAATGCATAAATTAAATTGTTTGTTTTTTAGAAAATTCCTCCTTACAAAAAAATTGATCAAATAAAATGAAAATTTTTTTTATGAAAGTCTTTAAAACAATAAATCATTTAAAATCAACACGCTAAAAATAAAAGGAAGAGAGAAGAAATATTGAACATTTCGATGTATAGTGGTTCGACTTAAATGCCTATAGTCATTTTCTCAAAACCAATATTTCAAGCCACTATATCAAAACACTAGACCAAGTGAACATTAATAATAATAGCTCATGATAATGTTTATCATTATCGTTGTTGATAATAGCTCATGATAATGCTTATCATTATAGTTGTTGTTATTCTTATCTTTTATCAGTTTATGTAGATCACTATAGGAGTGACTCTTCCTTATGTTGTATAAA
>CANYBF013222995.1:0-11312 GCA_948192965.1 Dalechampia spathulata | reverse complement strand
TGTGCTTAAATCCAAAGCCTTAGTGTTTTAGTATGTTTTTAGGGTTTGTCTTAAGAGGAAATAAGCATACTTATCCATTTTAACCTCTTTAAAAAGTCAACAATTAGTCACGTACGGTCGTACAGAATTTGGTATGCCCGTACCACCCCTTTGATACGCCCGTACGGCCACCACTCACCTAACAAACCTGAATTTCTACAAGTTGACGTACGGCCGTACAACCCTCTGGTACACCCGTACGACCTCCAGGAACACAGTACCACTCATCCATCATAACTGGTACGATCGTACAATGATCCGTACACCTGCACCACTCACAATTCCCTAGCACATATACCCTAAAAGTGTTTTCAAGGTACCTAAACCAAAGCCCAAGCATAGCACACTCCTAAAACATTAACAACATTGCCCTTATACTACAAGGAAGTCGTGCTCCCCAATAAGGAGGCAATATTCAAAGCATAAGCATCACTAAAACATTTAACATGTTTCACATACGTAAACCTATCCTTATATGTATGCATACACATACACATTCAACTTGTGCAATTCTACTAGGGTCTCTCGTGCGGGTGTAACACTTATTCCATGGGTGTACCATTATCATTACAATATGATCATGCCTGTATTGCTCTGCTAAGAGTCGGAATCCTTTCATGATTTCGTATGGTTGCATAACCTTATGCTTATTCCACTGGCGTACTCTTATCATAACAATATGATTATACTCGTATTGCTCTGCTAAGAGTCGAAATCCTTTCATGATTCCGTATGGTTGCATAATCTTATGCTTATTCCACAGGCATACTCTTATCATTATAATATGATCATGCTCATATTGCTCTACTAAGAGTCGGAATCCTTTCATGATTCCATTTGGTTGCACAACCTCATGCCAATTCCATCAGTATTCTCTTATTATTGCAATATGATTAGGTCAAAATGTCATCGGGTTTTCACCGTAATCCCTTATATGATCGAGCAACGATCAAACCCTTTGCTTACCTTATTGAGAGAATCGCACCTCGAGTTCCCAGTGTAACTCTGGGTTAGTATCCCACCTAGGGCAGGAGAACTTGAATTGACCAATTCTCGTGGAGGTATAAGGTTGGAAGGGAGCACTGCTGAATATTACATGTTCGCTAACCATTTCGTGTTTTTTGTCAAACATGCATACATGCACACGCATACAATCTCCTAACAAATTTTGCTTTTACAGCCATAATGCTGAATATTTCCTAGCATAAGTCACACATACATCCTACGTGTCACATCACATGCACCATATGCAGCATCATATCCATACTCATGCATCCATGCTAACTCTTTCTGTCATGTACAGAATCATGTCAGACCCACAAAATGCCAGGAATGTCCCATCCTTATCTGCCCCTACTGCCTCAACACTGGATGAGGCCACACTTACTGCAGTCCAGAAGCTCATCGACCAATCTGTGGCCAAGCTTTTGAATGATGATTTCAAGACTCTCCTGCAACAACAGATCCGGGAGGCTCTTAGCCCTGCTGAATTCATCACCCTACCAGCTCTGATCAAGGAAAAGGGGAAAGGTGTCAACCTGTATGACATGGAGACTAATGATGATGTCTCACTCCATATACATGATGTTCGGAAATCTGAGACCACTGTCTTAGAACAGAAGATCGAATAGCTACAGACCATCATGAAGACCAAAGGTATGGGGTCTGACCTGGATTTTGATGAGTTTTCTGTCTGAGCTATCAAGGGGCTTCCTGCTAAGTTCAAGCTCCCTGATGTTCCTAAGTACAACGGAGTTGGAGACCCGAAGAATCATCTGAAGACCTACACCATGCTGATGAGCACTACAGACCTGTCAAATGATCAAATAATTCGGCTCTTCTTCATCTCATTGGAAGGACCAGCACTGGCCTGGTATCACAGTATCAACAAGGCAACCACGGTTGAGTGGAAGTCTCTTTGTACTGCTTTCTGTAAATAGTACGGGTTCAAGTCCTGATTTGATGTAACCTTGATGGATCTTGAAATGGTTAAACAAAAAGCCAATGAATCTTTCATGGATTATTTCAGTCACTAGATGGACAAAGCTGCACTGGTCAGACAAAAACCATCTGAATCTGACATGATCAATAAGCTTATCATAGGGTCACTGCCACTCTATCAAGATAAGCTGAGATATCAGACGTTCCACACATTTAAGGACATTTACTCAGTGGGACAGCATATTGAGCAAACTAAAGGTAAGAAAAAGGAGCCTTCCTTCGTCAAACCCAAAACCGCCACATACACATAAACACATCCAAAACCCCACTACGCTAATGCCCTACAAACACCAAAGCCTCACTATATCAATACTGTGCAAACACCAAACCCCATAATCCAAAATACAACCCCATCCAAGAGGTTCTCGGATCTTGGGATGTTGCTTTCCAAGGTTTTTGGGCGCTTCCTCAAAGCCAAACTCATCAAACCACTAGAGCCAAAATTCAAAACACCACCCCAGCCTTGGTGGATACCAAAACCTATTGCCATTATCATTAGCATCATGGTCATAATACTGATGACTGTCGCTCTCTTAGACTTGTCATTTAGAATCTCATCGACTCTAGTGAGATTAAAGACCCTGAGAAATCCAAGCCCTCTACCAAGATAAACTCGTTGCCTAACTACCACAAAGCCAACCGCACCTATATGCTCCAATCAGGGTTACCAGAATCCCTGATTCTAAACTCATTCTCTCCTCTCAGTAGTAAGAGGAATGCTCAATTGCCTGCTATCACCTTTCACCCTAGTGGTGGATTTGACATTGGTTTCTCTCCTCTCAGTAGTAAGGGGAATGCTCAGCTACCTACTATCACCTTTCGCCCTAGAGGTGGATTCAACATTGGTGCCATTGACATATGGTACGATAATTCTGAGGATGAGTTTGCAAAGAACTCCTCCAAACCAGCATCATTAGAAGTGCAAGCTTCAAACAAGGATAAGTCAGTCAAGACTCCTAAGGCAGCCAAACCGGCACCAAAATCGCCCAAGCAACAGAAAGGGTTAGGTGCCAACAAGATATCCTCTAAGGTTTGTAACATGACCCGTAGTGGCAAAGTGTTCACCCTTCCCGACCTCAGGAAGAAGCCAGAAGTCTCTAAGAAGCTGATCAAGGCTAGGCCCGCTAGGGATGAGGCTGGTCCAAGCAATGTTCTAGCTCCATAGCTAGCTGATCAGGTTGCTCAGCCTGATAATGTTGTAGTCAAGCAGATGATGAAGACGCAAGCTAACATTAGCATTTGGGACTTGGTGCTATCCTCCCAATAACATCAACGAGTCGTCGATGAGGCACTTTCAAGTATGAGGATCTCTCCCTCTGCTTCTACCTTCAACATAAAGAGCCAGCTGGTAAATTGGGAGCTATCGTCTAGCATGATCACTTTCTCTAATACGGATCTACCGATCGAGGGAATCCACCACAATAGAGTACTGTTCATCAGGATGAACATCATGAACTTCTCCACCTCCTATGTCATAGTGGATAACGGTTCTGGCATCAACATTTGCCTACTCAAGGTGTTGCCCAAGCTTCGGGTCCCACTTTCAGATTTGAAGCCCTACAAGACCATCATCAGAGCAAATGATGAGTCTAAATGAGAGTTCACTAGTACCTTTGCCACTGTCACTGTCGGGCTGACCGAATTAGTGGTAGAGTTCACAGTCTTGGACATCCTGGTATCATTTGCACTAATACTGGGCCAACCATGGTTCCATCCTCTAGGAGGTGTACCATCCACCCTACACCAAAAGATCAAGTTCCCGCACAACGAAGGTATGGTTACTATTACTGTTGATGATGAGGTAGCTCCGGCCTGCATTAGATAAGATGTTTAACTCATGATGGGTTTCTAGATCGCTGCTATCAGAGAACTAGAATCATAATCGTACCAACCGAGTCCTACAGTGGAAAGGATGATGCAACTGATGAACTATATGCCTGGCAGGGGCTTAGGCTGGTACTAGCAAGGTTTGGTGGAGTTTGACATTCCTACAGCCATGTGGGAAGAGAGGTACTGCATTGGGTTTGATCCCTACACTTTGGACAAATCAGAAGAGTGTAAGATGGTTCTATTCATCCAGGGAGAGACACAACACGACCATGCTCCCGAGTTGCCTAACTCGGATGATTTCTTTAAGCAACAGTTTACCGTCTTCGGAGATGTCTGTGGCCGGTCAGCCTTGACAGTCGTTGGAAAGACTGCTGCTTCTTTTACCATCAACCATGATGAAGCTTTCCAGATCTTTGGTGATGTTGCTGATCTTACCACTGGGCCACCTGGAGCTGGAAATTGCTAAAGTCACTACACTAGGATCCAAGTTGCAGAACTTGAATATGAGAGACCTTATGCTTCCAAATGTCTACAAAGACATTGCCGCTCCGGTGGATAGTACCTTTGACGAGGTATTGTGCGAGGATGATGATGTCCCTATCTCTGTACTCTTCAACGATGATGTAATCCCATCTAAGTATAATGCAATGAAGAATAACTTTGCTTATGTTTGTGATGTGTATTCTTATGGCATTGTGCATGAACATGAGCATTACAAGAGAATTTCTGACATTAATGCATCATGCATCAAAAATGTTAACATTAGCACAGATGACAAGCCATGTCTCCTTCAGATTGCATTAGACTTGACCTCTGAAGAGAGAACAAAAATAATTAGCACATTGGAAAAGATATAAAAGCCTATGCTCTAGACTATGAAAACATATCGGGTGTTGACAGAACTATTACGGAACACAGAATTCCGACCAAGCCTTGGTTCAAGTCAGTTAAGCAAAAACTACGGTGCCTCCGACCAGAGTGATCCAGGCCAAGGTAATCAAAGGCAGAGCAATTGATAAATTCTTAGCATCCAGGCCAATGGATTACTCTGATACACTTGAACTGGACTTCCCATACGAGCACTTGGGGGTAGTTGATATACAAAAATGGCAATTGCACTTTGATGGTGCAGTCAACAGAAGATGTGTAGGTATAAGGGTTGTGCTAATCACTCCTAAAGGTGAACTAATTATGCTCTCAAGGTGGCTAAGCTTTCCAGTCACCAACAATATGGCTGAGTATGAAGCATGTCTCTTCGGGCTAGAAACATTGGTAATGATCGGTGCCTAAGACATACAAATATTTGGTGAGTTGATGCTTATTATTCACCTTCAATGCATATCATTCACCAATCCATTGATGAGAAGCGACTGAAAGCTCTCTATCATCTACAGCTTTATAAAAAGTATATGGTAAATGCATCCAATAGAAAGGTCAGGCCTGTTGCTATATAGGAAGGTGATCTAATTCTGAAGCAAGTCAGATTAGCCATCCGCGACCCCCGTAATAAAAAAATTCAGACCAAATTGGGAAGGCCTATTCCTGGTTAGAAAGATCTTATCCAAAGGTGCTATCCGTATTTCAGACTTGGAAGGCAATGAACTCTCAGAACCTGTCAACCTTGACCGGCTGAAGAAGTTTTTTATTTAAAGCAAAGGGTAAAAGAAAAAGAGCAAAATAAAAATGAAATGTCTTGTGAGTTGAAAACCTACATAGGCGGCTCATGGAAAAATTAAGACAAAAAGAAAAAAAACATTTGCTCGATGAGTTGAAAATCCGCTCGGATGACTCATGTAAAAGTTAGAGCTCTTACAAGCAAAAGGAGAGCGCTAAAATGGTTGATCGGAAAATCTTGCCTGAGACTGATCAACGACAAGGGTCGAGTCTGATGCATATCGGGGAACTTCTGTGTTGATTTTAACATGTTTCTTGTGAATGTTTTAATCTCATTAATGTGAATGGAACACATGTTCATAAACTTAGCCATAAGTAATACTAGTTTCAAACACAAAGCACTATCTTTCTTTGTTGCGTACAATCTTGTTGCTTAACAATTCCTTGCGGTACAGAATCCTGGTTGTGGCGCAGCACCCACAACTTATACTCATCATTTGTAGCAGATCGAGCTCCAAGGGTCCCTACCGACATTATCTTTAGCATCTGAACTTCGACAACGGAACGTAATTCGTGTAAGCCCATACCGTTACATGCTATATGTGCCAGCTGGCAACGGAACACAATTCATGTAAGTCCACACCATCAAATGCTATATGTGTCACCATGGGCAGGTCCACCACACCTTATCCTTTGGGATGGCTCTCATTCGCTCGACCCAACTATCAAATATCAGCGCTTTTACCTCACTGAAGGTATAGCCTCTCCGCATATGGCTATAAGGTATGCATCTTTATAGATCACTCGCTGGAGATATCAAGATCCTCAGCTTCTTCTGAAGCTAAAAATAAAAATAAAATAAAATAAAAAAAATAAAATAAAATAAAAACCAAACAACAAAGGCTCGCTGAGTTGAAAACTTTGCAAAAGGCTGCTCAGGCAAAAATTAGAGCGACCCGTTGAGCTGAAAACCCAAGAGGGCAGTTCAGGCAAAAGTTAGGGTCTGAAGCAAAACCAGCCGCCCGATGAGCCGAAAACCTTGCAAAAGATGACTTATGCAAAAATTAGGGTAAAACACAATTTTTCTAATTTGAAAACCTGCAAAGGCGACTTAGAATTCTTACCTACAGCAGAAGCAGACTATGCTAATAGTCCAAGTTCTACTACTCTCAGCCATGAAGAGGTAGTCACGAGCTTATGACCATACAGTGAGAAGATAGCAGTAAGGCCTACAGAACCCTCTATAATCAGTAATGGCCTTATCGTCAGCTAGACGGTCTCTCTAGCCATCAGCTCAATTATTTGAGCGCGGTAATCTTACTCTGAGCATTTATTCATCTACATTAACACAAGCATATAGACTCATAAGTCATGCATTCATGCATAAACAATATGCTCATAATTATGATAGGTACTTACCTGGACTTCTAAATTGGCAGAATCAGCAGACTAATACCTAAAAATTTAGGTATTTTTCCTAAACCATTTCAATTACAATTTCACTTACAAATTGTTTTTCCATGTCTAGCAAAGACAGGAAATTGATCCAGCAGACGATCAAAAGGAGTCAAGCCTTTGACTTCTGGTCAAGCCATTGACCAGATAGTGTTGCATTCTGACAGAGGGTCCTGAATGCAGACTTTGGAGACAGATAATACTTATTTGATGGTGTGAGAACAAGATCTGACGGCTGATCACCCAGACCCAGTAGAAGGTCACCTCCGATTCCGCTGTAGAACTGCCCGATCCAGCAGAGATCACCAAGTCAAGCCCTTGACTGCTAAATCCTAACGCATAGGCATCTGAATGCAGATTTCAGATGAATTACTCGCAAGGAAGCCATCGGTCTCGCAGTGACCACCGGTCAGCCCTGATCGGAATAGCCTGAACGCCGGGCCCCCAGTAGTGGAACTGGGGTATTTACTGGTCAAAACCATCGACCAGAAGTGTCAGAGACCCTGCAGAGGATCGTGAAAGCTGTTTCAGAGATATCTGACATTTATGTGATGGCACGAGAATAGACCCAGCAGATGGTCATCCAGGTCCCGCAGTTGACCACCCGATCCAGCAGTGATCGCGGAGCCAAGCCTTTGGTTCCCAAATCCTAACGCATAGGCATCTGAATGCCAACTTCAGATGATTTACTTGTGGTGTTACCATCAGTCCCATTGGGGACCATTGATCAGCCTTGGTCATCTAGCACGAGCATCGGGCTCCCAGTGGTAGGATTGGGTTGCAAGCCTCAGCATGAGCATCGGGCCTTGATTTGAGCATTGGTCAGGTACTTTTCTTGCTTCATGTGAAAAGTCATGTTGTGATCAGATCTCATTTTGAAGACTTATGCTTGTATCGCCTCAAAATGGTCCTGATCAGAGGGCAAACTGTTGACCCTGACTTTTCACCCCTGTGCGATTGTGGCTTTCTGTTGATTCAGATTGATTTTAGACCCCGATTACGCACATATTAGTCTTTGTGGCCTCCTCTGTATGCTCTGGTGTATATAGCACTTTGCAGCTGGTGGGGCCCACCGTGTGGTCTCATGGGGCCCACAACTCATAATAACCTATTGTGTATTCTGTACTTACAGAACACATTCCACTACTGCCTACGCATGGCAGAATGCTTGGCATACCATTTGCCACATTCTGGGCCCGCTAAGCTGTAGGGCCCGCCTAGTACACTGGTGGGGCCCACCACCTATGTCAACTCATTCTGTGTTCTGTACTTACAGAAAATATTTCACTATTGCCTATGCGAAACAGAGTGCACAGAATGTAAAATATTGCATTTTGGACGTTTGGCACTATTCACTTGAAATAGTACCCAGGTGGGGCCTATCACTTTCGTCAATCCATTCTGGGTGTTCTATACGCACAGAACACCCTCTACATCTTGCCTACGCGAGGCACAACACTTGGCATCCCGAATGCCAATTTCAGGGCCCACTACGCTATGGGGCCCACCAAAGGCATTATTGGGCCCGCTACCCATTTTGCCCATTTTAAGTGTTCTGTACACACAGAATACATTTTTCATTGATGCCTACGCAAGGCATGATGTATGGCAGGCTAAATGCCACATTTTGGCCACATGGCACTGTGGACCCAAAACAAGCCCAATAAAGGAACTCATCGTTCGGGGCCGAATTTGGCAAAACTCAAGATTGCAAAGTGACTCAGAATGTTGATTTCATATCAGTTGACATGTGATACACATTACATTTCACCCATACGAGGTGAAATACATGAATTGGGTGTACAACACTATGCACGTAGCATATAGTAAAATAAGGCTGGGGTGCCCACTTCGGGCACGTATTATGACTTGTTTCGGTGTCGGAATGGCTTGATTCAAGCTTCCATTCCCAAGACTAAGTTGTAGACATGAATTTTGCATATTCATTTGCCATTCAAGTACACCGTTTGCCCCTCGTTTGGTCCGTCAAAAATGGTTGCTAACCCAGTTTTTCTGGGACAGCCTGCACAGGCTGATCGAGGTGCCCACTTCGGGCACGTATTGCAACTTGTTCTGGTGTTGGAATGGCTTGATTCAAGCTTCCATTCCCAAGACTAAGTTGCAGACATGAATTTCACATATTCATTTGCCATTCGGGCACACCGTTTGCCCCTCGTTTGGTCCGTCCAAATGGCTACTAACCCAGTTTTTTCTGGGACAGCCTGCACAGGCTGGTCGGGGTGCCCACTTCGGGCACGTATTGTGACTTGTTCCGGTATCGGAATGGCTTTATTCAAGTTTCCATTCCTAATAGTAAGTTGCAGACATGAATTTCGTGTATTCAGTTGCCATTCGGGCATACTGTTTGCCCCTCGTTTGGTCCGTCCAAAATGGCTGCTAACCTAGTTTTTCTGGGACACCCTGCACAGGCTGGTCGGGGTGCCCACTTCGGGCACGTATTGTGACTTGTTCCGGTGTCAGAATGGCTTGATTCAAGCTTCCATTCCCAAGACTAAGTTACAAATATAAATTTTGCATATTCATTTGCTATTCGGGTACACCGTTTGCCCCTCGTTTGGTCTGTCCAAAATGGCTGCTAACCCAATTTTTTTGGGACAGCCTACACAGGCTAGTCGGGGTGACCACTTCGGGCACGTATTACGACTTGTTTCGATGTCGGAATGGCTTGATTCAAGCTTTCATTCCCAAGATTAAGTTACAGACATGAATTTCACATATTCATTTGTCATTCGGGCACACCGTTTGCCTCTCATTTGGTCTGTCCAAAATGGATGCTAACCAAGTTTTTCCAGGACATCCTGCACAGGCTGGTCGGGGTGCTCACTTCGGGCACGTATTCCAACTTGTTCCGATATCAGAATGGCTTGATTCAAGCTTCCATTCCCAAGACCAAGTTGTAGATATAAATTTTACATATTCATTTGCCATTTGGGCACCGTTTGGCTCGTGCAAAATGGCTATCCGCCATGGTTTTTCCCACATTGGAAAAAAATGGGACTTTGTCCCACATTGCCAATCTCATGGCTTGCACCCCTCCTAAAGCTAATATAAATACAAAGCTAAGCCTTCCTCTTCCAACACACAAAAATATCATAAAAATGATACATAAGATATCATACATATAATAAAAATTTTAATTCTAAGACACAAGATTAAAATAGCTTAGTAAAATTTTAATTAAGTTTAGCGATTAATTAAATTTTGTACTAAAATCCTAAGCTTTTGGGAATTTTGGGGGAGTGACTTCTAGCCCTGGTAAGTCATTTCTTCCTTTTACTTTTTAAGTTAATTAAGCTTTTCTGCCATGTTTAGCTTATTTTCTTAATTTAGCTTTTCTGTCATGTTTAGCTTATTTTCTTAATTTAGCTTTACTGCCATGTTTAGCTTTTTACTATGCCATGTCATATGCCGTTTATGCCATCCATCATACCACATGCCATGATAAATAGTAACTCATGAATAGTAACTCGTGAATAGTAACCCATGATTATTATGCCATCATGCCACGTCATATGCTAATATATCACGCAATATGTCATACGCCATTTATGCTATGCCATCATACCATATGCCATGATGAATAGTAACTTATGAATAGTAACTCATTATTATTATGCCATCATGCCACGTCATATGCTAATATGTCACGGTACATGTCATACGCCATTTATGCCATGTCATCATACCATATGTCATGATGAATAGTAACTTATGAATAGTAACTCATGAATATTATGCCATCATGCCATGTCATATGCTAATATGCCACGCCACATGTCATATGCCATTATACCATGTCATCATGTCACATGCCACGCTACATGTCATATACCATTATACCATGTCATCATGTCACATGCCACGCCACATGTCATACGCCATTAATGTCATGTCATCATGTCACATGCCATGCCACATGTCATACGCCATTATACCATGTCATCATGTCATATGCCACGACATATGTCATACATAATTATGTCATGTCATCTTACATCCATCGGACTTCAGCTCTTGATTCGTGCTTTTATATGGCATAGAATTAGTTGATCAAGTCCTAAATTTTATTTGCTATTAACGATCTTGCTTGTTTATTTACATTTTCACTCATGCTACCCGAGATGGAAATTTCCCAAGGAGGTTGAGACATTACTAAATGTCTTGGATTTTTGTACCTATGAAGATCCTTTGTAATATAATAGCATTATTCTCCATTTTAGGATTTAGCATTAAATCCCACGTGTATCCCCCATTCTCCTCGATCCCTTTCACCGGCCTTTCCGTATTTTTATTCGTGGATGGATTTATATTTGCTAAATATATGTCATCATGTCACATTCCATATCATATGA
>CANYBF013222484.1:0-19060 GCA_948192965.1 Dalechampia spathulata | reverse complement strand
GGTCTCTACACTTTAATCATATAACCTATTTAACACCTTAATAATCAATAATTCAAAATTAGACCATAATTAAACATTGACTATTCATATTGACCGCCATATATATCTTATATTTACATATTTAGCCCACATTTAGAATATGCATTCTAACATTTAAAACAAGAATCACTTAACTTCTCTATTTTCCTAAATACTTAATTAAAATTGGTTTGTTACACTTAGGAAGAATTTTAGTTCAATGTGTTCGACCCTACTACTAACAATCCATGCTCTCGCAATGATATTTAGTATAAAAACTTGTTAAAACTTTTTTTATTAAGTTACAATAATCATAATATAAACTTACAATAATCATACATCATTATAATTTAACATTAAGGTCATATTTGGGTGTATTGTGATGTAATGTAATCAATCATGTAATGTAATAAAAATCTAATATGATGTAATCATCATTTCATTATAATTTTTGGATGATAATTATAAATAAAATATAATGTAATCAATACATTATTTTAAATTATATAAAAATTAAATAAATTTTAAATTTTTTTATTAAAAGTTGATGTTGAATCTTGAGTTTTAATTTCAACATTTCAAATTTTGATTTTGATTTTGATTTTGATATTTAGTTCATCAATTATGATATTCAAATCATTATCTCAAATTTTTATATTTTAATATTTATTTTATATTTTGATGTCCAATTATGAAATTCACGTTTTAATTAATATGATTTAATTTTAATGTCATATAATTTTATTTTTATGATTCTATTAATACATGTATGGTTATTTTTATGTATTTTTATTTTATCTTTTTTACTTTAATATTTTTCATTTCAACATCTTAATTTGTTCATCTATATACTTTAAATATATGAATTTATTATAATTTTTCAATTTATCCATAAATTTTATTTTTTACTATTTAGGCACCTCAATTTTACTTATCAAATATTTTTAAATTTTATAAAAAGATAATAAATTTAAAGGTTAAAAAAAATTAAATATGACACATGTATTATATGGACTTTAAATAAAAATAATTTAATAGTAATAAATATTTTAAACTAGGAATAAAGAAGTTAGTTTAAACTCCATCAATATATCATTCCTTTATAGTTGGATGTTTGCAGTTGAGTATTCTGAGTTCTTGAATGAGCAATGCTTTATGATATTACAAGCACTCTATCAATATCTACCTCTTTGTTAGAATACTTAGTATGTTATACTTGGTTTATTTAATGTAGTGGTATGAGGGCTTTTTACTCTTCTAGTCATTGTATATATAAGATTTTGTATTCAATTTGCTTTATATGAATACATAGAAATTCTTTTCCCCAATTCTTCAGCTGGTAACATGGTATCAGAGCATTATGATTCTTTACTTTTCATCTTTTCTAATTATGAATTTACAATCTCCATTATTTTCTTCTCGATGGCAATCACAAATGCTTCTCTTGGTTCATCTACTATTGTTATTGCTGATGATCCTTCCTCATCATTTTTCTTACATCACATAGAAAAATCATAATTATGTTATTATTTCACTGGAGCTCACCTCCTCAAATTATTCTTCTTGGTGAAGGTCATTTCTTATAGTTGTTTCCATCCATAATAAACAAGATTTTTTTAATGGCAAACTTAAGAAACCTACAATCATAGATCCTCTGTACCCTACCTAGCTTTGTTACAATAATCTACTTGTTACTTGGTTAATTTGTTCAATCTATTGCCTTTACTATTTTCTACATGGATGACGCTTTTCAAATTTGGGATATCTTAGGTGAGTAGTTTGCAAAGCCTGATGATATTGGGATTTTACATTTGCAATAGTCATTACGATTACTTAAGGTAACGAGTTTGTGGATGCTTATTTTATTAAATTGAATTCAATTTGGGAAGAATTAAGACTTTTCCATCCATTGCCACACTGTTCATGTGGACACTGTAATCAAGCATGTTTTCAATCCTTTATTGAAGTATAGGGGAAGGATAATGTGTTTTGATTCTTGAATGGTTTGAATGAGAGTTATCAAGCTTTACGATCATAGATAATATTGATAAAGTCCTTTCCTAGTCTTGATCAAGTTTATAATATGGTCTTGAGTGAGGAATCACAATGAACTTTTTGGCTTCGATCAAATAGCTTTCAGGATTTTGCAGTAATGACAATTCATAAAGGGAAATCTACTTTAAAGTGTGCACATTATGGCAAGACAAGTCATGATGAGAGATCTTATCATTGAATAACTGGTTTTCCAACTAACTTTAAGTTTACTAAAGGCTCTAAGTAGCAATAGTCATGTTCTTTTATTGCCTCTAGTCGATCTATTGGATCAAAGTTAGGGGTTGTTATCTCAATTTCTACTAATAGTATCTCAAATTAACTTATTGCTTGATCAAGTTCAACGCTTGAGGACTTTGATCGATGCATAAAATGCTCAATCCACTTGTTCCATGGATTTAGGTGTTCCTTTAATTCAACTTCTACTAGTGGAAAAGGTTTGTCCCTTGTACTCACCTCTTTATGTCCCTTTATAAATCAAATTTCGTTCACTACTACTTGGGTCATTGATACTAGGGCAATATACCATATTACTTGTTTTGATTTTTGTTATGATTCTTATATTCTTGTGACTTCATCTTTTGTGCAACTACCAAATGGTTACTATCAATCCTTCTTTGGTCCTTCATAATGTTCTATATGTTCCCAAGAAGTTTTTCTTGTTTATTACTCATGACTCTTGTTATATTCAGGCATTGCTATATCAGATGATGATTGGACATGCTAAGCATACATTCAACTTGTTATGTCTTCAAAAAGATATGGCTAAGTCTCCAACTTATGATTTTATCCCATCAAATTCTTTGGTGTGTTCTATAAATACTAATTTTCTTTGGCATTATCATCTTTGGCATCCATCTATGGATCGTCTTAAGTCATTCGCTTCTATGATTTAGATTTTCATCATCTTAAGTCAAAAGGTAATGATTGCCTCATAGTATAGAATTTTTTGAGGTGGTTCATATTGATGTGTAGGGGCCTTATCATCAATATGATATTCATGGCAATCATTACTTTTTGACTATTGTAGATGATTAATCTCAATGTTCTTGGGTTTTTCTCATGAAGTTTAAATCCCAAACTTCACAGTTAGTTCAATAGTTCTGTCAATTTGTTCTTACTCAATTTAATAAGTGAATACAAATTATTCGTACGGATAACGTCTTAGAATTCTCTATCCCTTCCTTTTATACCAATCATGTGATCCTCCACCAAACTAATTGTACTTATATACCTTAACAAAATATGGTAGTTGAATGTAAACATCAACACTTGGTCAATGTTGCTCGTTCTTTACTTTTCCAAGATTCATTACCTATATACTTCTGGAGTGAGGCAGTTCTTACTACTACTCATTTAATCAGCCATCTTCCTACACCCGTATTAGCTTCTAAAACTCCTTATGAAATTTTGTTTCAAAGACCTCATACTTATTCTCATATGCGTGTCTTTGGATCTCTTTGTTTTGTTGTTTCTCCTCTTGTTTTTCGTAAGAAATTTGACTCTCGATCTTGACAATGGATTTTCTTAGGTTATCCTCTTGGTACTGAAGATTATAACTATTTTGATCTCCAGAAGAGGACCTGTTTTGTATGTCATGATGTTCAATTTTATGAGTCCATTTTTCCTTATAATTCTTCTATCTCTTTTAGTTCTAAATCTTCTTATGTTCTACCTACTCTTTTGCATATTCTTAATATGTCTCTTCCTCCTATTTCTATGCTTTATCTTCTGTCTAATCTTCCAGTTATTCCTTTTTATCGTAGTACTTGTCAATCTTGTGTTCCTACTTATCTTCATCATTATTATTATACTTTGCTTGCTTCTACTAATGTTTCTACATGTATTACTTATCCTATTCAACAATCTCTTTCTACTTTCCACCTTTCTCCTGCTTATCATCATTTTATTTTTTTTTTGTTTCTTTTATTTTTGAACTTACTTATTATCATCGAGCTATTCAATTTGATCATTAGAAAAATGCCATGAAACTAGAACTTGATGCTTTAGTTGCCAATAATACTTGGTATATTATTCCTCTTCCTCATACTCACCGTGATATTGGTCCTAAGTGGGTGTACAAGGTCAAGTTTAATTTTGATGGCTTGGTAGAGCGTTATAAGGTTTATCTTATTGTTAAGGGTTTTAATCAATGTGCTGGTTTTGATTTTCAAGAGACTTTTAGTCTAGTTGCTAAGCATACTACTACTGTTTGGGTTTTTCTTTCCTTAACTGCTATTTATAGGTGGTTTCTTGCTCAATTGGATGTTCATAATGCCTTTCTTAATGACGATCTTCATGAGGATGTGTATATGGACATTCCTCTCAGTTTTCATCTTCAGGAGGAGTGTTTGCCAATTGGTCATGCATCTTCCACCATTAAACTTATTTGTAAACTTAATAGATCCTTGTACGGGTTGGACAAGCTTCACAAAATGGAATTTAAAGTGTACTAAATGTCTTTTAAGTCACGGGTTCATGTAGTTTAAAGCTTATTATTCTCTTTTCACTAAATTGGTTGGTTCTAATTTTATAGCACTTATAGTTTATGTTGATGGTATTTTGGTTGAGAGTTCCAGTCGTGTTTTGCTTAAATAGTTGAATGTGTGCTTGACTTTTAATTTTAAGAATTATGACTTGGGTGATCCAAAGTACTTCATTGGTTTAGAACTAGCCAGATCTAAAGTTGGGAATTATTTTGTGTTAGCACAAATACATGTTACATCTGTTAGAGGAGTATGGATTTTAGGTGCCAAGCCAAGTAGCTTGCCTATTAAGGTAAATCATAAACTTTAACATACAACAAAAAACCTATTACTAGATCTTGGGTTTTATGGACAGCTGGTTGGTAAACTGTTTTTCCTTACCTTGACTCATATTGATATTTCGTATGCTGTCCATGTCCTTACGCAGTTTATGGATAAGCCTGCATAAGTCCATTTGAATGTTGCTTATCAGGTTCTTCGATATCTAAAAACTTCACCGGGGCAACGTTTGTTCATGTCTACTAATTCACAATTGCAATTACATGCTTTTTCTGATAGTGATTGGGGTTCTTGTATAGAGACTAGATGCTCTTTAACTAGTTTTTGCATTATGTTTGGTGATTTGATGATAAGTTGGACATCATATAAACAAATTGTTGTATGGTGTAGTTCAATCGAGGCTAAATATAGAGCTTTGGCATCAATTATTTTTGAGTTGGTTTGAGTTAAGTCCTTGTTGGCTGATTTTCATGTTGCTCATGCATAAGCTATTAATATATTTTATGATAATATGTTTGTTATACATTTGTGCACTAATCTAGTTTTCCTTGAGAGGGTCCAAACATATAGAAATGTATTGTCATTTTATTTGTGATAAGGTTATATGGTGTGGTTCAACTTCTTCATGTTGCTACAAAGGAGCAATGGGCAGATATCTTTACTAAAGCTTTACACCCTTCATAATTTCAATACTTGTTTAGCCAAATGAGCATTTGTGATATTCATGCTTCTCTTAAGGGGGAGTGTCAGAATGCTTAGTATGTTATACTTGGTTTATTTAATATAGTGGTATAAGGGCTTTTTAGTCTTTTAATCATTGTATATAGAAGACTTTGTATTCAGTTTGCTTTATACGAATACACACAAATTCTTTTCTCCAATTCTTTAGCTGGTTCATTATGTGAGTTCAAATATGTCTAAATTCGAGCATTCATTCCCAAATATGTCCAAATTCGAGCCTTCATTCCCACTTCTACTAGATATGTGTTCAAAAAAAATTTCATAAAAACTAATCTCATTTAACTCCAAAAATAATTGTAAATGGTGACTTTTTATATGGGCTTGCCATTAAACCCAATAAATGCTTATTTTTAATCAATTTGGATCATAAATATCTCTTTTTGATTGGGTTTTAACTTGAAAGTCCTCGTTAATCACAAAAATATATGTACCAATGTATGAATGCAAATAAATTAATGTAATAATATATTTTTATGACATGTTTCCCTGTTTGCAAAATATATATTCCATCGTGAATTTCCTTCCTTCTATCGCTTTCTACTCAAACTCCTCATTTCCATGTTTACTTGTAAGCATATTTTGTTGTTTAATATAATATAATGTTATTCATAACATTCAATTAATTCATTGGACAAAATTAAATGAATATACTTTTAATGTTTGGACTCATCCTTGAAAAGTATAGCATGGATCCAACGGATCATATTTCTCGAATTTTATCGTATGGTAACTTTGTAACCTAACTTTTATGCAAAAAAACAAAAAAAAAGTCAACCAATATTCAGTAATGAAAAAAATAAGAAAAAAACACAAATTAATAGAAAATACAATTATTGCTTATGCATACGAGAGATGCATTACGAAAACAGTAGTATTGTATTTCTTTTATTCGGTAGTAAAACTATAATCATCCGGTCAACCAGTTTCTGCTAGAAGTTTTTATGTCAGTGATTCCAATAGCCATCGGTTAACACGTTCTGCAGCTTTCTTCACCTGTCAAAACAAATGAAAATGCATACATTTTGGTAAGATGAACAAAGAGTTGATATTCTGTTTCTCATATGCTAGGAATACTTGCCTCGTCATCCCAGTCTGTTCTGATTATAATGTAACCTAGTACTGAAAGTTGCAATGTGATTCCAATCACCATTCCAGTCCATATTCCCTGTAGGGTTTACATAGCAAAATATCAGCAGCAACAAGTGCATTCCATCATTGAGTTGGTATATATTTATGTACATATACATACCTCAATTTGCATATCGGCGACATATCCAAGAACAACTCCAATAGGCACGCCCACTATATAATAGCAGCATATGTTGATATATGCTACTATGCTTTGTCGACCGGAACCTATTGTTGCCCCTGAAATTATAACAAAAAGTGGAAAATTATTACGTCGAACGTTTCTTATCATCTTTCTTTATTGTATACGAGATCGTCATTCAACAATATTTGGTCCATTTCAAGAATTGATTCCATGGTTTTTGACAGTTTGAGTTAATTTAAGTCATGGGTCAACGTCAAGAAGGCTCCGGATGTAATCAGACAAAAAGGTACCTGATAATACTGCCTGGAAACTATTCAGTAGGACAGAATAAGCAAGTAGCAGATAAAGTTTGGAGGCAGCCTCAATCACATTTTGTTCACTTGTAAACACTCTCGCAATCTGACGGTCTAGTACTAAACACAGAATCATGAATAATATTCCCATACAAAATGATTCTGTGAAGATAACTTTTAGTGCAAATATTACAGCTTTGGCATCCCCTCTTCCTAATTCATTCGCAACTCGCACGCTACAATAGAAAGGGAAATGGGTTACCGGTAATACTGGTAAAACCATGAGAAAGGGAAATTGAATTACTGATAGTTTGAGAACTTTACCTGCAGGAAGATACGAAGCCAATGCATAGCATAAGTTCCCAGCATGAGATGTTGAGGCTGAAAGGGAACTTCTTTTCATTTAGAATACGATTAAAAATGAAGATAAACAAATTGAGCAAGGATTGAAGTTGCGAACACTTGCCAAATGGACAGCGCAGATACTTCAGTTGTCGCATCTTTCATGTATCCGGCCACGAGGATTAAGACAGCACTGTACCAATACTCTAAGCTTTCGAGGCAGAGTACCATGTGAATGATCAGAAATATAGAAAATCGGAAGAAAACGAACATAGACAAAAAAGAATTAGGTAAGACAAGTGAGAGTAAGACTTACCAAATCATCACACCAGAAGATATCGAGAGCTTTGCGACAGGAATCAAATCAGAAAAGGCAGCAGAAGTGAATCCTTTCCATGTAGTTGGACACCAACCACAGGTTATATATATTACTGTGCCCAAAATGATTGACCAACTCGATATAGCCAGAGCACCCATTGCCCCAGGAATACCCCAATTCAATTTGGTCACAAAAATCCATGACAATACCACATGGAATGCAAATGAGGCCACTGAAATCCACCCAACAAGTACGTTCTTCAGCTGAGTTTGCAAGTATTTTTGCAGGGTAAATGTCAGGGAATAGAAGTAGAGAGTCGGAATAAACCATAGGCAGATGTATCCTGCCTTATCAGCTATATCTTCTTGTTCACCAAGAAGTTTGAAGATTGGAGCAGAGAAAATGAAGAAAGGAAGCAAGATTGTCGCAGTGATGAAATTAATGATACATGATCTTTGCAAGTAGATGCCTAACATGTGATATTGTTTCGCTCCAAACGCTTGCCCACATAGAGTTTCTGTTGCACTAGACATTCCCAGCTGCACCACAGTTATCAACTTGTGGAAATCAAGATTCCTGACAGGAAAAAATTACAGAAGAAACAATCTGCAAGAAGGATGATTTTCTTACCAGAGTCCCATTTGCGAAACCAACAGCAATGATTTGTACAAGTGAATAACCGGCAAGATCAAGTTCTCCAATGTGTCCGATAAATGCTTGTGTAACTACTAGCATTCCATACTGTGCCGTTCTTGCTAACATAGCAGGAAATCCAACACCCCAAATCTTCTTGTTTTCTACCCATAATCTCCATTTCAAATCATCATTATCATCTTCTGCGTCTGATTCAAGAAGTCTCTCTTGATGATCCATGCTGTTTTTTTTTTTTTTTTGTTCTGTACCTTTCAAAAACAATAGAAACAATGGAAGGAGGAGAGGGACAAGGAGAAGATGTATGCCTCCTTTCAGCACGTGGGTAAAATGCAGAGTCAGTCCAAGGAAATTTTTATATAAAAATTTTGAGATAATAAATAATAAAAACTTTGTTTGATTAATAATTTTTAAAATATTTAACTAAAATTTAGAAGAAACATAATTTAAATTATTATTAAATAAAAATACTAATTTATATTTAAAAAATATTTCATTATTTAAATTTTAAAAATTTATTTCTCTTTTGAAAAATTCACCAGAAAAATTTAATATTTCTTTCACTTTTGCATACTATCAAGTGATTTACATTTCACGAGGAGGCAATATAATTGTAGCCAACTACAACAACTGATAAGTTTGTTCTAATTTAGGAGGTTATGAGGAGAGTTTTAAGAATTATGCCTGTAAGTTAAGATCAAAGAATGTTAGTTATTTTAGTTTTACTTCAACTTCCACATCAACATGCGAACCATCGAGTTGCCTTTGATCTTTACCGTACACGTTCACTAACTGTACACTTTCACTACTGTCATAGTGGGAGGTTGAGATGACTTCCTGTTGAAGCAACCATAACTTGGGACTTCACAAAGATGCATGACCATCTACATGAGCCAGCGTCATACAATCATATAGTCTTCATCTATGTCAAATGATGCGTTAGGTGCAATTACCCTTTTACACATGGAGTAGAAATAGAGGAAAGAAGAAAAAGAAGAGAGCAAAAAATGACTATTATTCATCTTATTATTCTTTTTCTACGATTTTGTCGTTTATATACAAACTTCACTTCATGTAAATACCAGCTTTTAGCTAAAATGTTATTGGTTATTTACAGTTTTTTCTCATTCCTCCTACGTGCTTAATCTTCTAAAATAACTGCTCAGCTTGTTCTTAATCACTTGCAATTTGAATTACTGACTTAGCATTATATGAGATTCTCGTATAGCTAATTTACATGATTCAAAAAAAATTTTTAAAAAAGAACATTAAATATGACCAACAATAAAGAGTAAAAAATCAATATACATAATTAAAATTCAAAAATTCAAAAATTTAAAAATTATGATGGACCCCATTATATTCGTGAAGATGCAATTCATATTAGCTAATAATCATTCGAAGTATTTATCAAGACAATGTATAAATGTAATCAATCCTTCTTTTAAAAGATAGATTACCTACTAAAATCAAGCTAACATCTACTTCCGTGATTGCTACGTCAATTTTAATGAATAAGCACAACATCTAACACTAATACCTCCATTTAATTAATTCCTACATTTAGGTAATTAACATAATGGTATTCTTATATTTATTTCAATTAGCTAATCCTTCTTTCAAAGTGATCAACTAATCTAATCGGTAACAAATCAATGGACCCAAGTACATTTTCATAATAAAAAAACAGCACAAGAACATGAATACCTTAAATAGATTACTAGATAAAAAGAAAAAAAAATATTCATAAGCATTGGGTCTCAATCCTAACTAAGAAGATACTAAAGCATAATTAAGTAAAATAAGTTAAGAAGTAAAAGAGTTTTGAAAGGAAATACAACCATAATTATTAACTAAAACTAGACAAACTGAAAGTAAGATTAGATAAATAGCAAAACCTAACTAACCTAAAAAGTTCTTTATAAGAGCAGACAGAAAAATATTAATTTCTAAAAAGCCTCCATAATATTCTTTCCCATAATTGTCATCAAACTCACATAAAAATTGTTAAGGAAATGTTGTTTTTGTATGTACATTTTTTATCCTTCAAAATATGATCAAATGGCTTGAATTTGGAGTAAAAATACATGAGAAATCATGATAAGAAGACTTAACATGAATCATGTTCCCTCAACTGGGATCCATGTGATGCCGTATAGAATGCTTCCTCTATAAGCTAGCTTTCAAACCCCCACACAAAACCTGTTCTTGAGTATAACAAGCTTCGCCTATGAATTATTAAATAATTACATGTATATATAAATAATTACATGAATTGCCACAACAAACATCTTACGAGTTTTTATTAACAACAATAATAAATAAAGTAATTATTACTTTATTTAAATATAAAAATATTTAATAATTCTATTTTGTTATAATTGTATAATTTAAATAAAATAATAATTACCTATTCCAATCATTTTAAATCTGAGTCATCATTAAAAATCATCTCGGCCTGAAGCAACATCAAGCAATAATTTTGTGTAATTCCTGTTTAAAATCCTCAATTTAGTTATTACTAATAAATATATATTCAAATCTTATATGAATAAAAAAATCCAAGATTTTGAAAAATTAATTTATTAAATATTTAAAATTAATAAAATAAATTAAAAATTAGATTTTTTTTTTGAAAGTTTCTAACATAAAATTTCCAAAAAGGTGGTATCTAAAACTTGTCCAATACAAAAAAAAAAAAAAGAAAAATATAGCTTTTGAAGTTTAATATTATTGATAACATCCTTGTATTCTAAACAAGTGAAATATTAATTTAATTATTTTAAATTTTTTTATGATAAAAATATTTAAAAATCAATAAATTAAATTATTAAATGAGGTATGAATAATGATTTTATATTTATTTTTTGATATATTATTATGAATTTTAATGATTTTATTTGATGGAGACATTTTGAAAGAAAAGGCATGGACAACCCGTAACGTGGCAGGGTCCAAAAGTTCCAGGTTATGTACGAAGACAATGACTCTTCGTTCTGGTCTTTAGTAATTATTTGGGCATTTTAATCATTTGAAATAAGTAACTTTATAAATCATTGATTTTAAAGATTTTCTAAAAGTAATAATTTTTTTGAAAGATAAAATTTTAAATTATTTAACTCAAAAGAATTTAGATAAAAAAATTTAAATGTTTGAATTCTCTAGTATTTAAATTATTTCATTTAAAATATATTCAATTTTATTATAAAAATATCATTAAAAACTATATATTTTATATTTTCAATCAAATAAACAATTGAAAATTTTAAAATTTTATATAATTTATAGAGATTATAGAATTTAAATTCTTTTAATTAAAACGAGATTGATAATAAATTTGAAGTAAATTTTCTGTTGGTTGGTTGCAAGTCCATTGAAAATAAATATTTTAAAAATTTATTATTTTTATCTTTTGAAAACATAATATATTTGCAATTTGTGCGACAATTTTAAAAATATATTGGAATATTTATAAGAATAAAAAATTGGGTTTGCTTTATAAATTACAATATCCAACTTTCTAATTAATTTTCAACTTCAGTAATTTGATAGTTAGGTTCTCCGACTGTTCTTCCCATCTCTCATTCCTTTTGCTTTCTCTTTTTCTTTTCCTATGCAATTTTTTTATTCCTTTGAATATTATTATTTATTAACATTGAATAGCATGTTGTCCTTTTAATTGACATTTTTGAATAAACAAGAAATATCCTATAAAAAGGACATGATATTTTCATCATTTTTTTTTGTTTTTTGTTTTTTTTTTGTTCTTAATGTTATTTTTAAACTATTTGATTAAATGCTTACTTAAAGTTGTAATGTTCTATTATTGGAAAACATTGTCATTATTAGCATGAATCAACATTGTCAAATGATTCAATTAATACTTGTTTTATACAATATTTATATTTTATTATCATTATTAGAATAAAATTACTATTATTATTATTATCATATAAAATTATTCATCAAATTTACTTTATGATTTTCAAAGTCAATAATTACATATATAAAGCTTTTTGAACGAGAATTTAAAATTATTATATACATAAAGATTTAAATTTAAGATCTTATGATAAATAATTATAAAATCTTAGTTAAGGTTGTTAATAATAAATAATTTTTGTTTGTTGAGTTCGTAGGTCATAGGAGAGGAGAAGAAAATCTGTTATCAAGAATGAGAAAAGGATGGGATGAAAGGGATGCTGGTGATCAAAATTTTGAAAGTGTGGAAGCTTAATGCATGGGACCTGACTTGAAGGTGGTATGGAGAGGAATTGGTAGGTGCACGCTGGTTTCGCCCGCCCCATACTCTTTCTGACCATAAAATTTGGAACGACAGTTTCTCCATCTTACACCCCTCCCAACTCCTTAATTTTCTCTTTTTCTTTCCGCCATGGAGGGGATTTGCCCACCTATTCCTGCTCCCTACACCGGTATTACATGTACATTTAAATCATTCTTTAATATTATTTTATAATATATATATATATATATATATATATATATATATATATATATATATACATGGTGAACAGATGAAAAGAAACCAATAAAAGGGGGTTAAACAGCTATCATGGGAGGGAAACAGATCTCTAATAAACAATTCAAGTCCCAAAATATTAAAAAGACATGGACCACCATGGGGCTGATTGCTAGCAAAGATTGCTGGCAGGTTTCTTCGGAGTGAAGGATGACAAATAAATACTGAAGGGTCCGTTAGAATGGGACTAAACATAAGATAGAAATCAGAAGAGAGAACCAACAAATCTCGTATGACCTAATATATCTGACAAGTCTCATTACATGTAAATCCAAATGCTACAGTTATTGTCAATTTTAGTGGCAGTAGGGCAGGTTTTTTATAAAATAAATCTACAAATTAACAATCAATTTCACTTGCATTGATTACAAGTTAATATAGTCAAATCAATATAGACAATGCCTTTGAAATCGATAATTAGATTTTCTATTTCAATTGTAAAATTTCACAAAAAAAAAAGTTGAATGAATGTATATATATATATATATATATATACATGGATGGAGAGTTGAAGGAAAAATATGAATAAGTCATTAATATATTTTTATATAATAATTATAAAACTAAAAATTCTAAATCATTTAATTATCATTTCATAAAAATATTAATTCTAAAATAATTACTATATATTTCCATATAAATTATAAAAACTTAATTTTTAAAATTATTTACTTTATTATTTTCATTTACACGAACAACAAAATACTTTTAATTTTTTTGAATATAAATACATAATTTATAATTATAAATATCTTTCAAGAAAATAAATTAATAAAATGATCAATATATTTTTTACAATTATTAATAATTTTTTAATATATAAATTTATTTGCTAACAATTTACGTTACATTATTATTATTAGTATTTAAACAAACATCCATAATAAAATAATTTTATTTGCCTTCATTACGTTAATCCTTGACAAGGATCAACATACTTTACACATCTAATCCTTGAGCAGGATCAACGTGGAACGAAGGCACCCGAGATTATGACGATCGTGTATAGAATTTTCAGATGTGCAAGTTGAATCTTGTTTTTCTCCTTTTGCATGCCATAACTAGTCTTGAATTGTGAACTCCACTTTGACTTTGCATCATTATTAACACTGAACAACCACCGCCCACATTTAAAGTGCCATCCTATGAATTTCATGATCAAACACCTCATGACTTTCTTTTAATCGCCTCAGGCTTATTTAAATTTGAAATTCATTAGAATGTGGCATCTTAATTTTATTCTATGTAAATAATTTATTTGTATGAATAACAATTTTTATCATTCTATTTTTTCATTTTTTCCTCTGAAATTATTTTAACGTTTAGATCATCATCACATTTCATTGAATTTTGATTATTTGTATAATGACATTAACTTTATAATTATTATAATTATCACAAATAATCAACCAATAAGATGATTTAATTATAATCTTAGTCAATCTATTTGAGTTACTTTAATTAAATACAATCAATTATGGCTTCTACATCAATTGGTTAAAATGTGGAAGTAATTAACATGCATTTGTTTAAAAATAATTCACAAAAAGAAATAAATTTATAAAAATAACATTTGAAGTTTTAAAAAATACGCAAATCTATGAACCATTAATTTGACTTTTTTTTAATGAAGTTCATGAACTAAAATAGGAAAAAGAGTTTAAAATGATATAAGAGTGAACAGAGGTTAAGTTTAATTTTAAAGTTTATTTTTTAAATGAGTAAAATTTGAGTTTATAAATACTTAATTCATTTAAATTCATAAGCTAATTTATGAATGTACTATACTACGTGTAGATATGAAAGAATTATTTTATTTATTGATAACAGATATATATATTTTTTGTTATTATAACTAAAGGCATTTAGTTTTTTTAGTTAAAATTAATAAAATATATTTGAAGGTGAGCGAGGTTTATGATAAACGGTATCGGAGGGTCCGCTTAAAGCAAAAGTACAGTCTTTTTGAGGGAATACCTTGAGGAATGATATGAACTCGATGAAGGTTGCAAGATAGAGTTTCCACCAGATGATATCAGATTTGGTTCAACTGATCTATAATATAAGTGCTAAGTCAAACCCTTTATAGATGGGTTCGGGTGGTGAAGATCTATTTTCTCAAAGTTTCAAGTTTGATTTTACCATTTTAGTCAAACTAATTATCCTAGACAAGCGAGTGTTCATAAGCATGAAATAAGCATACAACACGATTTAGCATGACAATAATCATAGTAGATAATAACATGGTAAATATGATATAGTAATCATGGTAAATGAAACATGATATAAACATGACATGTAAGATAATAATATGATAAATATGATATGTGAAATGACATAACATAGGCATGACATGTGAAAATGACATGATATAAGCATGATATGTGAAAATGACATGGTATAAGCATGACATGTGAAGAATGATATGACATATGCATGACATGTGAAAAATGACATGACATAGGTATGATATGTGAAAATGACATGGCATAGCACACATCATATAGTAACGATAAGGTAAGCATAAAAGCATAATAAAGCATAAATGTATAATAAAATAATAATGACTCAGAGAAAGGGAACGAGAGAGATAAGGATACATGATGAATAAAACTAATCATACATGTAAATAGAGAAACCTAATAAAATAGAAGCCTATTCTATTACAAAGGATCTTCAATGATACAAAAAAAATCCAAGATGTTAAGTAACATTTCCTTCATTTCAAAAAATGACCTTAAACAGCATGGGCCAAAATGCACGAATGAGAAATACGAACAAGTAAATAGTATTAGATAATAAAATGAGATGTCGAACATGATTAATTAATCCAATTTTATATGAAAACATAAATCAAGGGCCAAAGTCGAATGAATATGATGGCAATACTCATGAAAATGTAACAGTAAACACAAGTCAAATCGTGAAAATCATGAAAGATAATCAATTTAGGCAAAATTGATTAAAGATATAATTATAGGATTCTAAGATCATATGTAACATCACTTAGAAATGAATTAACATCCAATTAAGCTCAATCATGTCAAGTGACCAGTAAAATTCAATTAAATGACATTTAATTTATAAAATCAAGCAAATTAATTGATTTAATAGTAAAATCAACACAAACTGATCATGGAAATGAAATTTTAGGACTTTAATATCATTCAAACATTAATTAGAGATGAAATACACATCCAATTCAAGTTTAATCAAACCAATTGCAATAAAAATCAAATTAAAAGTGCTTTTAACTTGAAAATTAATTTTGAAGCCAAAATTAATCAAATGGGATCAATGTTTGAAAAATTCAGATAATTAAGGTTACTATGAAATCATTAATACTACTGAAAACTTTATTTAACATAGAAAAATGAGTAAAAATGAGTGAAAAATCATAAAACTGTAAAAATCTGGCAGCTATATGTGCAATATATAGTATGACATACGCTGCATGTACTAAATATCAGGTTTATATGCATAGCATATAAGGTGATGTGCACCACATATCACATGATATGTGCCATACATAGCATGCAAAATGAAGGTAGAACGAGTTTTTAAGCAAAAACATGAAAGAAATCACAAATCCAGGTGAATATGTAACTATGAAAAATCATTCTAGCTACAAGAAAGCTAAGAATGCTACTGTTACATTCATAATTGTAGCCAATCATTGAAAAATCAATGTCAAATCATAAACTCATTAAAAAAATCAAGAGAAAAGAGAGAGGAAGAAGCATTCCAACGCTCATCAAGTAAGATTTGACTTTAATCTTGATTCCAAAAGAATTTAGGGGATTTAAGTGAGGATTAATTAGTCTTTAATCTTAATTAAGAACTTAATTAAGTGTTTAATTAAGTAAGAAATCATTTTAGAGAGTTTAACCTCAATTTACAAATTTCAAACCTCCTTCTTACAAATACATGAGCCATATTTATAAGTATGGGTCATGTGTTGCCAGAAATGAGTTAACAATATAGGATTTTATGAGTTTTGCAAGTGATATGCATAGCATATAGTGTAGAAAAGTGTTATATATACATCATATAACAATATATATGCAATATATCAAAAAGAGCACCCTATGAACTAGTGTTTAAAAAAGATCTAGGCACATTTAGGCACAAGTGTCTTGGAGCTTAAGCACAAGGCGTATGTGCACTCCTTTATGAGTTTAGGTGCAAAAAGGATAAAAAATTAAATAATAAAATTCAACATGGTTTAAATATTATCTAACCTACTAAATATATAACATATGCTACTTAAATCCAAATAAGAATAACTTAAAATATTCATTCAACATAAACCAAAGAAAATAAAAAGTATCACAAACATAGAAAACATTACAATCTAATATTATGATTGCTAATGATCATCATCTATGTCCAAAGAAAGCTCATCCTCATCATCTTCACTCTTAAATGATTCATCTTCATCTTGAAATTCTTTATCACTCTCAAACTCAATTTCATCTTCATCTTCATCTAATAGGGTTAATTTTCCCTTCCCTTTTCCCTTTAAAGAAGCACTATAAGGTGGAATGGATCGTATGATATTTTTATTTTTAACTGATTTAGTCATATAATCATAATCTTCAACTCTTACTACCCTAGCCACTGTAGTCCATGTCAAATTATCATCCTTAAATACAAGATCCTCACCTTCACTTTCTTCATCCATTCTACCCATTAACCACTCATTATTATCATTTGTATCTTAAAGTGAGATGGTATCAATCAAGTGTCATGAGTCAAAGTGACGCTTCAATGCTCGATTATATTTCATAAATTCCAAATCATTTAGACATTGTTAAGCAAGCCTATTCCTTTTTTTTTTGTATGAACCTGCATTACATTACAAATAATATCTATCAACTTCAATTTAAAAGCATATAATCTATTGAAATAAGTATTATTGCTTAAGCAATTATTTCACTTACATGCTCACATCCCGATGCATTACAAGTAAGACTAAGAACTCTTATAAACTTTTTCAAGTTTGGAGTTGAAGATCTATAAGCATTCCATCATTTAGCTGTTATAAGTTACAATTACAATCTTATTAATATACATTAATGCATATAACTTACTCTTAACTAAATCTACAATAATTATTATTTACAAATTTACCTCAAGATCTCAGCTTTCTTTGCCTAATAATCAACTCAATTCCAAATAAACCTTCAGCTCTTTGATATCTGATGAGTTGCTCTGTTATCTTATTTTGCTCTTCTTAGTCTAAAACCAACCTTTATGTGTATTGATAGAATCCACTTAAAATATCTTCATCATCATTAATGTTGGGATTATCATAAAAGAATTTAAGGTTCAAATAATGACCAATAGCATGCAAAGGTTGGTGGAGTTGACATTCCTATCTTTGATCAATAATCTTGAAAACTTTTTCATATTTCTCTTACTTCCCATCAAAAGCATTTGCAATTATCTCTTTGGCTCTATCCATATCCTCATCTATATAACCCATTGCAGGCTTTTTCTCACCATCAACTAAATGAAGTACACGAACCAATGGAGAGAAAATCTTAAGAATATGAATTATGTTAGTATAAAATGATGGTATCATTATGATGCGTGCCACTTTCTTTCATTAGGTTCTTTGCTCCATTTGCCTGATCCCCACTCTTCTGAAGTAAACATTTTTCTCAAATTTTTCTTTTGCTTGTGTATGCATTCCAAAGTTAGATATGAAATGGCAAATCTAGTGATATCCGACTTAAGAAGCTCCCTGTGGGCTATAAATTTTCTTAGCATATTCACCATACCCGCTCGAACTTAGATGAAGGAATGCAAAGCCATAACCGTAGATATTGTAGTCATTACATCATTTAGCTTCTAATATTAAATTAATACAGTGAGTAATATAAGGTGTCCAATATAAATGTGATCTCCATACCATTAACATGTTACACCCACATTAGAGACCCTAGGAGTTATACGTATATACGTGTCTAGGGATATATGTGCATTGCGTATATGTGAATGTGTACGTCTTTGGTAAGGAATGCTCGTATTGCATGATGTATGTTAGGTGTTTATGTGCCA
>CANYBF013221876.1:0-11763 GCA_948192965.1 Dalechampia spathulata | reverse complement strand
AGTACATCAAACATGGATATATTATAAACTTGTAATAATGTGTGAATAAATATGATGCTAAATATGGTTTGTATGAAATAAGGAATGTTTATAAACCCAGGGATCTAAATGATATAAATTTGTTATTAAAAAAAAAATTTTTTTTCGAACTAATTAAGAATGTATAGAATCCCTTGTTGGATGATTATTGACTTTCTTAATGGAAATTGGTAATCATTTGACGGGAGCATGTTACGCAGCCAGAAGACGTGACATTATACTTAATTCTTAGTACACTTATTATGATAATAGGATTATCTACATCTTGATCAATTAAACATGCTAATTCTAAAACCCATATATGTAGATTCATATAATTCATCACTTTAATAATAGATGCATCATCATTAACAAGCAATAATCCATCATCAAGCATTTTACTTGGTTTTAGAATAAAAATGTTTTTCACATTCTTAACCCCTAAATGTTCTTCATATCTCCATTTCATATCAATATAACTCAAAAAATAAATATCAAAGTTATCAACAATATCTACATTGCCATTCATATATTCCAATTCACCATTCTCATAAATCTAGTCACCACTATAATAGAATAAACAAGTCATAATATTACTCATCTTGTTATGGTACATTAAACAAAAAAAAATAACTTTAATGAAATGGAGTTTTACATAAAATAAACCTGAAACTCTCATTTATATGCATGTATTTTGTATAAGTGAAGATAGAATATATCTTTCAATTTTTCTACAATCTAACCCTTTTGAATAATAAAATGCAACATGGACCACTTCACATGCAGTTATCAACTTCAACTTCCTTTATTCTTAGAACTATTTGTCAACTTCTTTGCACCTTAAATTGAAATTAAGATTATTAAAACACCCAGAAAGGAATGCCCTCTCCCTTTTTTACTTTTGATTTTTATCATTTCCTTCTTTTCCTTTTTTTTTGGGATTTTTTATTCTCTAATTGGTAGCTAAGGATTTAAGAATTATCCCTTCTTTTTTAATTTGATATGGAATTTTTCAAGTTTTAATCAATTCATTAATTCCATATGTTTCCCTTCATGAAATGGTAGCTGACAAAAGAACCAAAATGCTTTTAAAACATGGGTTTATGGTTCTTTTATGCCTCAAAATAATTAAGGGCTTATATGCTCCTCAAGCAATAGTTGAGAGGCAAAAAAAAGAGATTTATTCCAATTTTCTAACTTTTATGCTAAAACTTTGTCCAACTATTTCACCATCCAAAGAAATTTAATATGCATATCAGTATATAACATGCATGACACATGATTACCTAAGTAAGTCAAGCATGTTTATTCCATAATCATATTATTTACAATAAATCAACTAATGCATTCATAACACATGCAACGACACAACACTTCTATTATATATTTCAAAGAAACTATCGCATTCCATTAATACATCCTTTAATTCCATGAAGGGTAAACTTCAAGCTGGTTACTTGATCCATTAAAATCTTTTGTAAATGCATGGATTTATTATTCTCATTTCTTGGTCATACATTTAGTAAGCATATACTAGTATGTACAATGACAAGATTAGGAACAACCCTTTAAAATACTAATTTCTTAACAATAATTACACTTTAGTCAAAGTATATTTTCACATCATTCTGAAGGACGGTTGTTGACCCTGACTTTTCACGCTCGTGTAATTTCGGGCTTATGTTGATTTGGATTGATTCTAGTCCCCGATATCGACCCCAATTAGGCACATAAGCCTTTGTGGCTTCCCCTCTATATTCTGATGCACAGAACACCTCAGAACTGGTGGGGCCCACCATGGCGCCTGGCGGGACCCGCCACTTTTATTTTCCTATTCTGAGTGTTATGTACATACAGAACACGCTTCATTATTACCAACGCAAGGCAAACCGCTCAAAATGCAAAATACTGCATTTCTGGCATTTAGCATTATTCACCGTAAAAAGTGCACAGGCGGGACCCACCACCCTTATTAACTATTCTAGATGCTCTGTACACACAGAGTATACTCTATTACTGCCTATACAAGGCATAGATCATAGAGTACAAAATACTACATTATGGGCCTTGGGTACTATTCATCATGAACAGTGCATAAATGGGGCCCACTACCTTCATTGACCTGTTCTATAAATTATGTACTTGCAGAATACATTTTACAACTGCCTTACGCAAGGCACACCCCATGGTATTACAAATGCCACATTCTGGGACCGCCACACTGTGGGGCTCACCTAAAACATTAGTGGGGCCCGCTACCCCCATTAGCCTATTCTATGTATTATGTACTTACAAAATACATTTTCCAACTGCCTTACGCAGGGCACAATGCTTAGCATCGCAAATGCCATATTCCGGTCCCGCTATACTATGGAGCCCACCTAGGGCATTAGTGGGGCCCACTACCCCTATTAACCTATTCTGTGTTTTGTACTTACAGGACACATTTCATGCCTACCTATGCATGATAAAATACATAGAATTCAAAATATTGCATTTTAAACATAGGTTACTATTAATTATGAATAGTATATAGGCGGGGCCCACCATCTCTGTTAGCCTATTTTGAGGGTTCTGTACACACAGAACACCCTCCACATATTGCTTATGCTAGGCACAGCGCTTGACATGCTATATGCCACTTCTAGGGCCCGCTATGTTGTGGGGCCCACCGAGGGCACTATTGGGGGCCGCTACCCATTTTGCCTATTTTAGGTGTTCTGAACGTACAAAATACATTTTCACTAATGCCTACACGAGGCATGATGCACGACATCCCGAATGCCACTTTTTAACCCTAAATGGCCCATTGAGCCCAGAACAGGCCCATTAAGCCAAAACTCGGTGTTCGGGGCCGAATTCGAGAAAACTTAAAACTGTAAAGTTTCTCAAAATATCAAATAACACTTGTTGGACATATGGCTCACATCCCATTTCACCCGTAAGGACCGGAGTGCATAGCTACATGCGGAGCGCATAGCACTATGCGCGCCGCATGTTTCATAGTAAAGATGTTTGGTCGGGAGCCTTCTCGGAACCAAATTTGGAAAAAATTGTTCTACAAAGTTATTCCTCACGTCGAATAACGCTTATAGACTTGGAGCACACGTCCCAAAGTGACCACAGTGGGCCCCATGCGATGGGTTCCAAACTGTGTGCTACGCATATAGGACTATGTGCGCAGCATATAGGCTATGTGCTGTGCACATAGCCCTATATGTGGCACACATAGTTTTAAAATTTTTCAAATCCAGGCAAAAATTACAAAATTACCAGGCTCAAAAATTGCTCTATAAATATAGAGCTCGGGGTAACATTTTAGGGAGATCGAATTTGCTCTGAGAGCAGCTGAAACCCTGCCAAAATCATTTTAAAAATTAATTAAACACTTCACTAATTTTTCTTAGGGATTTAGAGACAAATTGGCTCTAGTTAGGCTCCCTAAACATTCAAGGAAAGAAGATCTACAAAGGAAAGCCACTGCCTAGAGGTAATTCTTCTGATTTTTCTCATTTTCTTTCATTTTTTTGAAAATTTTTCAAACTATATGCTGCGCATATAGATCTATGTGCGCCACATGTAGCACATGTGTGGTGCACATAGGGCTATATGTGCAGTATATAGCCTCCAATTTTCAAAGAAAGCCCCATTTTCTCCCAGTTTTCATCAATTTTCTTTCCGATCTGGCCATTCTAGTGGCTTTCAAGGCCTTTCCATGCCTTTGGAGTCCTGGATCTACCTTAAAACAAGCCGGATTTCAAATAATTTTAACTTGAAAATTATTTTTCTTAATTTGGATGCAAATCCATGAGCAAAACATCAGTTTCGGGTCTGATATACCTAGATCAGAGCCACATCCAGGGTTTCTGCTGAAAATTTCTGATTTTGCTTCGATTTTTCAAACTATGTGTGCTATGTATACATCTATGTGTGCCATACATACCCTATGTGTGGTGCACATAGATCTATATGCAGCGCACATAAATCCCAATTTTCACAGAAAAACCTAATTTTCGTCCGAACCACTTCGGATCTGAATTTTCCAGCAACTCTAGTAGGTTTTCCAAGCAATTGGGATTCTGGATCTATCAAATATTGTCCAGATCTACTTGATTTTGGCTTTAAAATCACTTATTTCAATTAATTACTCAATTAATTATTTGGTTTGCTAAACTGGAGGCCGATTCATGCTCAAAATGAGGTACTGTCTTCATTAAAGTTACATATTTTAATCTGTAGATCATTTTTGTACTGAAAGATTTCATTTTCTTGTAGATTCATAAACTATGTGCACCACATATCATACTATGTGCGCCACATACAGTCTATGTGTGGCGTACATAGCCTAATACGCAGCGTGCATAGTTCACGTTTTTCCAGAAAAACCATATTTCAGCCCATATTTTCATCATATTTTGACGTATCCAGTGGTATTTGAGTCTCACAGTGGCTCAAGTATTCTGGACTTGTCATAAAAAAACATTTAATTAATTTTGGCCTCAAAATTAATTTTTACGATAAAAATGCAATTTTTATTCGTATAAAATGCGGTTTTGAAAGGATTAGATTTTAATTGGTTGAGGGGCTATCTCCAAAATATTCCAAGTGATGTTAGCACTCCCAATTAATTTTTCCATGATCAAACAAAATAATTTAGCCAAAAATTATTTTTATTAAAATGAATTTTCACGATCTGGCTTGTGTTTATTCTCACAATTATTGCCTAATAATTACTGGATTTTGACCCTTGGTTCGTGCTTTTAAATGGCATTGGACTGGTCAAATAAATCAAAATTTCATTTGCTACTAATGAATTTATTTGTGTATTTTTTTTGCATATTAATCCATCGCGCATTTTGGATCGTGCAACTCGAGGAAAAAGGGGTATTACTTAATACCCCACGAAATATGTATGCGAGGACAACTTTGTAATAGGGTAGAATTATTTAATTCGGTCTGTAATAATTCCCCCTGTCTCATGTGTACCCCTAATTTCCTCGATTTCCTTTTGCCGGCCTTTATTCTTTTTGATCGTGAATGTTTTATATTTGCTTAAATATATTATGTCATTCATGTCACATGCCATGTCACATAACACAAGCACACATTATTATGCATGGCATGCATATACTATGTGCCATAACATATCGTATTTTCGTATGCATATACGTACAAATACACTAATACGCAAACATGCCAATAGGCAATCCAATACGCGTAATCAATCAGTACGCCTTGCCATGCACATATATGCCATGCCATGTCATATAATATGCCACGTTGTATGCCATAAACGTAAATCATACCGTATGTCATACACATACTATGTTGAATACACATTCACATACGTATCACTATTCCATGTCATGCATATGCCATGTCATACATCATTTAACATGCCATGCATATGGTATGCTACACACTATGCCATGTCATGCATATGCCATGATATACATCATTTCATATCCCATGTCACATGACACAAGCACATTCTACTATGCATACCATGCATATACCATGTCATACATCATTTCACATGCCATACATATGTCATGTTATCATGCATATAACTCACATACCATGCATATGGTATGTCATCCACCTCACATGCCATGCGTATGGTATAATGCATTTAGTATGTCATCCATGTAATATGTCATACATATGCCATTCTCTTATCATGCATATGATATGTCATTCATTTTACATATTATGCATATGATATGTCATGCATCATCTCACATGTCATGCATGTGCCATGTCACACAACCATGCATATGCTTTACATATGCCAAATGCTAAAACAACCCCTAAAACGTCAATGCATAACGTAATACACTATCTACCATAATATGTGCTTACATAACATATTAGGTTGCCATATCATGCACATGATATGTCATACATGCTCATATGACATGCATATGCCATGCTACTTTATCGCTTCTATGTATGCCATGCATATACCATGCCACTCAAATGCCATATAGAATTATATGTCATTCTGCGTGCAACCTTGCAACACCAAATCATATGTCGCGTTGTGTGCTTACATTTACGCTTGTATGCTTGCCTGCTTAGAACAATTAATCCCAACTATAATGGTAAAGTCGATTTTGGAAACTCATAGAATAGATCTCCACCACTCGAACCCAATCTCTGAAGGGTTTAATTAGCACTCATGCTATGGGTCTGTTGGACCAATCCGGAACCATCCGATGGTGACTCCCTTGTGACTCTTTCGAGTCCATATCATTCCCTGAGGGAACCCCTTAGGAAGACTATGCTTTTGTTTGAAGTGTAGTCCCCGGTCTGTGACTTTCGTAAGCCTCGCTCTGGGCCTCGGCAGAAACCAGGGCTTATAGTGGCAACTCCACTGTGGACATCATGGTGAAAGAATGGTGGCATCTAAGAGTTTCCATATCAATTTTCCCATCATAGTTGGATTAATTATATGCATTACAACACTAGTCCATGTCTGCACACACCATATAACCTCTCGTGTCAAGCCGGTGATTGTGGGTGAGAGAGTACCCTTGACTCCATTCGACTCCTTGGGAAAGCACATCTGCCTTCACCACTCGCTGCACTGTACTGATAACCATCGATGATTCTTGATGGATAGATGTAAGGTATAGTCCTATATCGATGATTCCATTTGGTTGGATAGGTTGTGGACAACATGGCGAGAGACCTTAGCCTGTTCTCAAAACCGGACTAAAGCCCATGTAGTAAGCCTAACAACATTCCAAACTAGGACCCTTATTGCATGCTATATGGATCTTTGCCCTATCATATGAGTGGATTTGCGTAGACCCAGCCTATTTTCCTCCCACATATTACTCTGCTAAGAGTCAGAATCCTTTCATGATTCCGTTTAGTTACCTAACCTCATGCCTATTCTATGAGCGTACTCTTATCCTAACAATATGATCATGCCCGTATTGCTCTGCTAAGAGTCGGAATCCTTTCATGATTCTGTATGGTTGAACAACCTCATGCCTATTCCACGGGCATACTCTTATCATTATAATATGATCATGCCCATATTGCTTTACTAAGAATCAGAATCCTTTCATGATTCTGTATGGTTACACAACCTCATGCCAATTCCATCGGCATTCTCCTATCATTGGAATGTGATTAGGTCGAAATATTATCGGGTTTTCACCGTAATCCTTTATATGATCAGGCAACGATCAAACCATTTGCTTGCCTATTTGAGAGAATTGTGCCTTGAGTTCCCAGTGTAACTTCGGGTTAGTATCCTACCTAGGACAGGAGAACTTGAATTGACCAATTCTCGTGGAGGTATAAGGTTGGAAGGGAGCGTTGCTGTGTGCTACGTCTTCGCTAACCGTTTTGTGTTTTCTGTCCAAACATGCATACATGCATACTCATGCAATCTTCTAACAAATTTTGCTTTTACAGCCATAATGATCGATGTTTCCTAGCATAGGACACATATACATCCTACGTGACGCATCACATGCACCCATGCATACGCATGCTGACTCGCTTTGTCATAGCCATGACGTTGCATTATTTCCTAGCATAGGCTACACATACATTCTACGTGTCACATCACGTGCACCATACGCAACATCATATGCATACTCATGCACTCATGCTAATGCTTTCTATCATATATAAAATCATGTCAGACTCTCAGAATGCCAGGAATGTCACGTCCTCATCTAGCCCTGCTACCTCAACACTGGATGAGGCCACACTTATTACGGTTCAGAAGCTCATCGACTAGTCTATGGCCAAGCTTTTGAATGACAACTTCAAGACCCTCCTGTAACAGCAGATCCAGGAGGCTCTCAGTCCTGCTGAATTTCTCACCCCACCAGCTCCGATCAATTAAAAAGGGAAGAGTGTCAACCTGTATGACATCGAGACTGATGATGATGTCTCGCTACATATGCATGATGTTCCGAAGTCTGAGACTACTGTCCTGGAACAAAAGATAGAACAACTGCAGTCTATCATGAAGACCAAGGGCATGGGGACTGACTTGGACTTTGATGAGTTCTCTGTCCGTGCAATCAAGGGGCTGCCTGCCAAATTCCAGCTCCTTGATGTTCCCAAGTACAATGGAGTTGGGGACCCGAAGAACCATCTGAAGACCTACACCATGCTGATGAGCACCACTGACTTATCAGATGATCAGATAGTTTGGCTCTTCTTCATTTCACTAGAGGGATCAGTGCTAGCCTGGTATCACAGTCTGGACAAGGCAACCACAGTTGAGTGGAAGCCTCTTTGTACTGCATTTTGCAAACAGTATGGGTTTAAGGCCCGATTTGATGTAACCTTGATGGATTTGGAAATGGTTAAACAAAAGACCAATGAATCTTTCATGGATTACTTTAGTCGCTGGATGGACAAAGCCGCATTAGTCTGACAGAAGCCACCTGAATCAGATATGATCAACAAGCTTATCATGGAGTCGCTGCCACTCTACCAAGATAGGCTGAAATATCAGACGTTCCACACCTTTGAGGACATTTACTCAGTGGGACAACACATTGAGCAAACTGAGGGTAAGAAAAAGGAGCTCTCCTTTCTAAACCCCAAAACCACCACCTACGTACAAACACAACCAAAACCTCGCTACACCAATGCCCTACAAATACCGAAACCACAACATATCCATGCCGTGCAAACACCAAACCCTATACTCCAAAATACTACGCCATCCTGAAAATTCTCAGAACTTGGAATGCCACTTTCCAAGGTATTTGGATGTCTCCTAAAATCAAACTCATCAAATCGCTTGAACCAAACTTCAAAACACCACCCCTAGCTATGGTGGACACCAAAACATACTGCCACTATCACCAGCACCATGGTCACAACACTGATGACTGTCGCTCCCTCGGACTTGTTATTCAAAATCTCATTGACTCTGGTGAGATTGAAGACCTTGAGAAATCTAAGCCATCAACCAAAATAAACCCGCTCTCAAACTACCACAAAGCCAACCGCACCTACATGCCCCAATCAAGGCTGCCAGAATCCCTAGTTCTAAGCTCCTTTTCTCCTCTCAGCAGTAAGGGGAACATTCAGGTGTCTACTATTACCTTCTACCCTGGGAGTAGATTTGACATTGGTGCCATTAACATATGGTACGACAGCTCTAAGGATGAGTCTACAGCTACTCAAAAATCCTCCCAACCTGAAGCATCAGACACACAGGCTTCTGACAAGGGTAAGATTGGTCGAGACTCCCAAGGTAGTCAAATCAGTAACAAAACCATCCAAGCAGCAGAAGGGGTTAGGTGCCAACAAAATGTCCTCTTGGGTTCGCAACATGACTTGTAGTGGCAAGGTCTTCACTCCTCTTGACCTCGGGAAGAAGCCAGAAGCTCTGAAGAAGTCAACTGAGGCTAGGCCCGCTAGGGATAAGGCTGGTCCAAGTAGTGTTCCAGCTCCACAGCCAGCTATAATTAGGTTGCTCAACCTGATAATATTGTTGTCAAATAGCTAAAGAAGATGCAGGCTAACATTAGCATCTGGGACTTGGTACTGTCCTCCTAACAACATCGATGGGTTGTCATTAAGGCACTCTCAAGCATGATGATTTCTCCCTCTGCCTTCACCTTTAGCATGAAGAGCTAGTTGGTAAACCAGGAGCTACCATCCAGCATGATCAATTTCTCTGATGCGGATCTACCGGCCGAGGGAATCCGCCACAACAGAGCACTCTTCATCAGGGTGAACATCATGAATTTCTCCACCCCTTATGTCATGGTGGATGACAGTTCAAGCATCAATGTCTGCCCACTCAAAGTGCTACCTAAACTTGGGGTTCAGCTTTCAGACTTGAAGCCCTGCAAGACCATCATCAGAGCATATGATGAGTCTAAACGGGAGGTTACTGGTACCTTCATTGCCACTGTCACTGTTGGGCTGATTGAATCAGTGGTGGAGTTCCCAATCCTAGACATTCTGGTGTTGTTTGCGCTGCTATTAGGCTGACCATGGTTCCATCCTCTAGGAGGTGTGCCATCCACCCTACACCAGAAGATCAAGTTCCCACACAATGAGGGTGTGGTTACTATCATTGCTGATGATGAGGTAGCCTTAGCCTACATCAGAGAAGACGTTCCTCTCATGACCAGCTTTCAGATTGCTACTATCAGAGAACCAGAATCCTACTCATACCAACCGAGTCTCGCTATGGAGAGGATGATGTAACTGATGAACTATAGGTCTGGCAAGGGCTTAGGCCAGTACCAGCAAGGTCCAGTGGAATTTGATATTCCTACAGCCATGTGAGAAGAGAGGTACTGCATTAGGTTTGATCCCTATACCTCAGATAAGTCCAAAGAGTGCAAGATGGTTCTCTTCATCTAAGGAGAGATACAACGTGATCATGATCCCGAATTGCCTAACTCAGATGACTTTTTTTAGCAATAATTCACTATCTTTGGCGATGTCTATGACCTGTCAGCCTTAGCAGTAACTGGAAAGACTGCTGCTTCTTTTGCCATAAGCCCTGATGAAGCTTTCTAGATCTTTGGTGATGTTGCTGATCTCACCACTAGCCGTCTAGAGCTAGAACGCACTACAGTCGCTGCACTGGGGTCCAAGTTGCAGAAATTGGACATTGAAGACCTGTTGCTGCCAAAGGTCTATGAGGACATAGTCACACTGGTGGAAAGTACCTTTGAAAAGCTATTGTATGAGGACACTGATGTCCCTATTTTTGTACTTTTTAATGATGATGTAATCCCATCAAAGTATGAAGCAATAAAAAGTAACTTTGCTTATGTTTACGATGTGTATTCTGATGGCATTGTGCATGAGCATTACATGAGCATTTTTGACATTAACACATCTTGCATCAAAAATGTTAACATTAACATAGATGACAAGCCATGTCTACTCTAGATTGCATCAAACTTGACCTCTGAAGAGAGAATAAAAATAATCAGCGCATTGAAAAAGTATATAAAAGCCTTTGCTCTAGGCTATGAAGACATGTCAGGTGTCAACAGATCCATCGCGGAACACAGAATTCCTACCAAGCCAGGGTTCAAGCCAGTTAAGTAGAAGTTATGGTGCCTCCAACCAGAATGGGCACAGAAGGTCAAGGAAGATGTCCAAAAGCAGTTAGATGCCAAATTCCTCAAGGTGGTTGACTATCTAGAATGGTTGGCTTATGTGGTTTCAGTTCCCAAGAAAGATGGTAGGGTCAGAGTCTACGTAGACTACAAGGATTTGAACAAAGCATGTCCAAAGGATGACTTTCCTTTACCTCACATCGACGTGCTGGTCGATAGCGCAGTCGCTAGTGCCATGTATTCCTTCGCTGGTGGATTCTCGGGATATAACTAGATCCTAATGGCAGTTATAGACAAGGTGAAGACAGCTTTCATCACAGAATAGGGGACCTACAACTACAAGGTCATGCCCTTTAGCTTGAAGAACGCAGGCGCTGTTAGTGTATGCTCTAGAGCATCATGTGTATTTGTACTATACGTTTTCATTACTAAAGGCATTATTCATTATATAGTACAATGTTTTAAATGAACTTGTTTTACTTTGAGTATTAAACTATATATTGAATTCCATGATATTAGAATAGTGCAAAAGAATCCATAAAGAGTTTATGGAATGAGATTCTTATTGTATGCAAATGTTCAATATCTAAATATCCCTGATCATAGTATTAATAAGAATGGACATTATTACTATGGGAAGATCAACACAAATTACACTTCCTATTTAGGG